>JBCJKH010025224.1:4523-30720 GCA_039877255.1 Loriculus beryllinus | reverse complement strand
CTGAAAGCTGCTGTTGTCACATTCTTTGTTACTCTGAAATCACTTCAGCCTCACTTACATGGGATTTACACCAATGTAAGTACTAGAGTCAGTAGAGTAACTCCTGATTAACCCTGCTGTAAGTGATACATGCTGCAGGCCACAGCCTTCCCAAGTGAAAGTTGGCTGAAAGGTGACTCTTTGTTGTAAGGCATTCTTCTGGAAGAAAGAAAGAAAATAGGTATGTAGTTTTGAAACATACAATTCTGCCCTTCCAACAAGTATCTTCCTAAAGATTATTTCTGCATTAAAAAAAAAAGGTCTTTACAGGGGTTTTCAGTGCAAAAAAAATTATGTTGCTCCAGAAGTTACCATGACTCAGTAACATGGAGGAGTGGCTCAGGTTGTCCCACCTGAGCATTGTGTTATAAAGCATCATCTGCTTTTAGTTTTTTAACCATCTCATGCCTTCATGATTGATGTTGTCAGAGTTTCCAGTTCCACAGTGAATTAGACCAGTATAGACAGAAAGCTACTACAGAACATATGTCTTGGCCTGCAAAGATTGAAGCTCATTAATAAAATCACAAAAATAGCAAGCCTAGGACTGCATAAGCAAGAAATGCTTATCATGCGATGGTAAACAAAATCTTTTAAATTCTCAGTTATTTTTTTTTTGTCAAATTCTTAACTGCTTAGTTAATGTTTAAATGGGGCTTTCTGTTTTCAACCATCTGCCTATTCTACCTTTCAATGCTAACTTTTTAAAAATCATTTTTCACAACTCCTGTTTTTTTTGGATGATCACCTGCTCCAAGATGTAGCTTACTATTTTTACCAAGAATTTCTAAAAAGAGAGGAGTTCATGTTACTGGAGTAGGAGAGTTGCATAGGAGGATCTACATTTTCTGTACCCAGGCAGCACAGCCTCTTCCCCTGATCCCGCCTGTGACCTTGCGTTAGCAGCCAGCACACATAGGTTTCAACTTAAGGCTATGCAGCTCTTTGAAAGAGAAAACTTGCACTCATCAGAAACCACAACCACAGGGAAGTGCAACAGCAGGTGAAAAAATGCTAATCTTTGGGATAAGCTTACAGTGCTACCTGTATCATCATCTGAATGCATTTGGAAAGGGAGACTGCATTTTGGTATAGCAAAGGGATTTTGCTATACCATGAGTATAGTCTCATGTCATTACATGCCTTTGCCTGTGCTTGTGTATCTGCACTCACATGTAAGTTTGCGGGCACATCCCACTTCTCTCTGTTAGCATTAAGTACTTTTGTGTCTGCTGATACTGGGTTATCTCAGCACTTCATCACAGAACAAAACTTTAACTCAAACTTTCCAAGGGGACCTGAAATGTAGTTAGAAGGACATTAGTGGCCAGATATTGAGAGGTGTATAGGTGTCCACAGCTGGTGGTTTCAGGGGAGGCAGAAACACTCAGCTGACCTGGTATTGCATTCTCTATTTAATGCCAGAAGCCAGAACAACCCTCTTCATAAGTGATGTAGACCACTTCATTTATCACCTCTATTATCACCCAGAAACCGAAAAACAAAACAAAAATATTACCTAACTGCATGAAGCTCATAAATGTTACAGATGGGTTCATTCTAAGTTCTGGGCAAAGGTCCAAATAGATTTTTTTTTTGAACAGATATATAGTTATACTGACCAAAGCCATAGTCTTGACTGTTCGACTTTTTTTTTCCCCTCCAGTGTTTCATTGCACACACAAGCTAATGTCAAACAAGCATGCTGAAGGACTCATATTTATCTGTTAGCCTTGATGTGATTGCAATCTTCTGTATCTTCATGCATTAGTTTCTGGTCTAGTTTACAGTTCCTCCTATTGTAATTCATCTCATATCACTTCTTTTCTTTGTTTCCCCATTCTTCATCATTAATTTCTGAGCCAACTCTTATTGCATGACTCCTGCATCAGAAATATTATTATTAACCTTGGATGTGGAACTTGGTCAAAAATCCTCTCTGAAGTGTAAACAGGTCTGGCATTTCATTGCAAAACTTCACCATTGTGTTCCAAAACACTCCTTACTATAAACTTGAAGGTCACTTGAATCTTACCCCTGTAACTGTTTCGGCTCCAGGTGGATCCTCCTCCATCGCACCAGATATGGGAAAGGGATATGTTGAAACCACAGGAGTCAGCACTCCAGAAATTGCACCCAGCTTTACAGTTTGGCAACAGGGCTTCATTCGAGGAAATCCGGAGCGGGATTTCCACATCGTGCTGCTGAATAGGAACAAAAAAAGGGCAAATGCCGCTTTTGGGTCAGATGGCCTTCCCTTGCACTTCAAGGCTTTCCAAGAGCTTTCCAGGGGTCCCACAGGAGTGTGAGGGATGGGCAGAGACAGAAAGGAGGCGGGAGTCCTGCTAAATGCCTGTGTTGGAGCTGATGTGATCCAAATCCGAGGTCCAAGGCCAAGGGCAAGACACCACATGGAGAGGTAAAGCCATCCTGAGGCCAGCCACACACGCTGGGAGATTCACACACCGCTCACTTGCAGCACAAGCAGCACAAAGGAGGCCAGCTCCTACCTTTTGTCTCTCCTCGTGCGTCAGGTTAAGTCATAGCAAATTCAGGAAACAGTCTCTGGTACTTTTTGAAGCACCCCTTGAGCTTTTCCATGCATCAGTTGATAGATAGCCTTATTACTTAGCACATCTTTATAGCTGCGGTAACTGTAGCAATCAGCGAAACAGCAGACAACTGTATTAACTACTACTGGGGAAAAGTGAAAATAACACCTGGCATTTAGTATAGTTCATCAAAGGATCTCAAAATGCTCAGAAAACTTTAATAAAGACACATGATGCCCAGTGAATCTGGAAATATTATGACAGCCGTATTAAACCCAGCCAAACTGACAAATCAAGGCGCGTTGGACGGCGTCAGCTCAGCAGCAAGGCTGTTGGGTTGGAACAGTGCAGTGCCAGAGTATCACCACCATGTCCCTCTGAGGTCACTCTTGGGGAAGCCTCTCTCTGCCCAATGCTGCCCTCCCACAATTCTAAGTGCCAGATCCAGCATTCGGCTGCTTGCAGACCTGCTTGCGTTGCACAGGCTTTTACCTGGAAGCATAGAGACACACACATGCCTCTGTCTTGCTGGCCCTTTCTTTCTGTGGCATGATAGACCAGCAAGAAATCAGGACTGCCAAGGGTCCTGTTTAGCCCTTATTTACACAATCAATTCATTCTGCATTTCTATTTTATACGTTTCTCTATTTAGATGATGTGTGAATTCCATGTACACATTTTTTTTCCTCAGAGTCATGCAGCGAGTGTTTGTTTGTGCATCTGTATTGTGCTCTACTTTTCCTCATGTTCACAGATTTTTATTAAAATATTTCCATAAAACAGGTTGTTACCAAAAATAAATGAACACATACAAATTAATACATAAAAACAGATGAGTTATATAGAATATTTACAAACAATGGGATGGAATTCAAAACTTCTTGTAAACACAGCATATAAATAAGGATATACATACCCCATATTTACTACCATTTATTTTAAGAGTTACTTAGTAGATCTGAGGTAGGCTAAAGCTGACAGACAAGCTTCTCCTTACCATTGCAGATTGTGGGTGCATCAAAAAGATCTCATCTAACAGCCAAATGAAAAAGGTCTTATTTTACACCCAGCTTGTGTTTCCTCAGCCTGCAGAAATAAATACACACAGTGTAAAAACTGGGTTCAAGAGCAGTACTGACATGACCAAGCCCCAGTCTTCAGTTGTCGTAAATGAAGCACAGAGCTTTAAGGTTTGGCAGTAGGTAAGCAGTAGCACCAAGGGTCTGGGCTGCTGACTGCTGTGTTTTCAGCTTATCTGTTTGTTACCTAAAATATTTGGAAGAGACAAATATCACTGTGAATAAGAAATACCCTCAGCAACAGTGGGATGAACATGCAGACAGAGTGGATATGCCATCAGGCTACGCAAAGGCAGAAAAACCCAAACAGTTAGTGACTGTCGCAACTCTCAGTCAAAAACAAAAATGAAGAAAAATAATAACAATACTGAGGGGTATATAGTACAAACCTGCTTTTATTAAATCAGATCCACCAAAGGCAGTGAGACTAATGAACTGATCTGAGTCGTGTTTTGTCCTGCAGGTGGGTGCCTGGTGCTGAGGGCTGGCAGGCAGCAAGGGGCTGGCCTGGCACGAGGCGGGTGACCTCAGGTGAAGCAGCCGTCAGCCCCATGGCTCTGGCCACAGCTCAGAGGTTGCCAGCAGCAGACCTGAGGCTTGTGGGAGCTGGTAGAGGCACCACAGCCCAAAGACAAGGGCTGGAGGCTCCCAAAGAGGAGTGGTTAGACCGATGCTGGCCAGAGCCCTCCAGTGCCAGGATGAGGTGCAGAGGTTGGGTAGTCCGGTACACCAACACCTCAGCAGAGGACGGGAATGTGGGCTGGGACCCACAAGTTTTCAAGATGGGCAGGGTCAAAGTTATGCTCCCAGCCACTCCTTTGGCATTGCTGGGTTTCTCAGGTGTAAGGTGTGCAGAGTTACTTTGGCATACAAGCTAACATGACCTTCTGTGCAAACTGGTATGAGCAAGTATTTGCACTTTGTATCCTCCAGCTGCAGAGGCAAAACTGGATAGATTTTAATGATGATCTCCTGCCTTTGCAGCACAAGATCACTTTTTGCACTCTTTGACAAACAGGAGGCTTATTAAAGGCTAGGAAAGGCAGGGCTGACTTTCTCCATTTCTGAGAGGAGGCTGTTTTGTCAACGTTTTGCCAGAGTCTAGGAGTGTGAAATTGGCTGTTCATGTGCAGCCTGCACAAGTACTGTAGTTTGAAAGTGAAGGCAATTAATTTTAGTTGTTGACTTAAACTGCCGTTGAGAGGTACTTCATTTCCCGATTCTTCCTCCTATAAATAGATTAAGGGTTACATGAAAGTCAAGTTGTGCTCGTTTGTCCTCCCTCTAGATAGATTTCCCATGACTGCTTATCTATCAGCTTCCCCCCCTTAACACAATTTGTTTCTCAAATTAATTTAGCTCACTTGCTCTCATTGGTCCACAGCCAAAAAATTGTCTCTTGTTCCTTTTATTTTTTTCTTTTCATTAAAAAAAAGAAACAAAACAAACCACTTTGGAATTAATATTTTCTGGAAGGGAGATTGAGCAATGTGTGTCTTGAACTTACGATTGAGAAAGCTAAAAAAATGTATCTTTTGGAGAGATAAACATTTGTGCTAGCAGCCTGGAAGGACTATCAGTGCTGGAGAGTGGGGGCTCTGCTCACAGCATTATCATGGCTCCATGCATGCGTTTCTCATCGATATTCATGGAAGCTGCATGTGCCCAGCAGCTGCAGAATAAATCCCTCTGCTTATTAATCAGCTATTACTTGGCAATTTTCCCTATTATTATTTATCCATCTATTGGCTACAGTTCTTGCTTCCTGGTATGACCGTTGAATACAACCATGATAGCTTCAAAAGTAAAGGACGATTTTGTTTCCTGCCTAAGCTTGTTTGCAAGAATGAACAATACAGATGCTGAGTATACTTGAAGTGTCCAACTTGAACACACACACATTCACACTAGAGAAACAAAGTTGATTGATGCACACTGATGTGCATAGAGAAGAATTTCAGGCTCCATCCTGTTCTTTAATGCAAATTAATCAGTGCTTGCCTGTGGGTTACTTCTTTTCCCCATAACAGTTCCAGTCGCAGGACCCTGGCCATAAAATGCAAAGAGTAGATAGCTAGTGTGGTTGGAAGGACAGTCATATTTTCTGATACATATAAGGACATCTGGATAAGTGTGAATCACCATTCTGAAGGCAGCATTTGTATTTTTCATAGAGTGCATATTTAAAGAAAAATAATTTGTTGATTTAAAGATTCTGTGGTTTTCTTACTGCCACTCATCTGATCTCTCTTCTGGAGCTGCAAAATTAATTTACTCTTCACCAAATAATATACAGCTAAACAGAATTAGAAAAGGTCTGTGTTTTATCACTGGAGATGCCAAATCCTTATCTGCTAACACTGCATTACAGCATTCTTGCCAAAAGGGGAGGAGAAACTGAAGCAATTAAAAAATAATAGTAGATATTTGGAGGTATTTAAACATACTTATCTTTCTAATAATGATTTTCTGGGATGTAGGAATTTGTGCTTATTGAAGGTGGCTGAAATATTTCAATACCCCAGAATGTGGACTTTCGATCTGTGAAAGCACTGTGCCATACAGTTCAGACCTATCACATAGATGGGCTTCGTAGTGACGGTGCTTCCTATTGGCTTACTGTAAATATGTGTTATATTAGCATTTCAGGTTTTCACATGGCTGTCCATCAGCTTGAACAGAACTGTTGTTCCCAGTGCACTGCTGACTATTCAGAGGCCCCAGGTGTGTGAGGCCACCCTACTACACCTCTTCAGCAAGCTGGACTCTTCAGAGAAGTAACAAAAAGTGCTGCCGTGGTGAGGTGTGGTAAATCTGACAACCCACAGGCTCACTAAGATTAATGTGCCTATGCAGATGATTTGATGGTACAAGAGTGGCGAATCTGACATCTACCAGAAACGGGCTCATTGTACATAGGGACATTTGTCCATCCAGAAATCTCAACAATACACATTTGTCCTGTTTCATGTAGAGTTGTTTTCTGCAGACGTCTTGAGTCGGGAAGCTTGCATGTCTTTCAAGCATGACAACATTCTGGGACCCTAGAGAGAAGCAATAAGAAATAGTGGAGTTTGCCTGAAACAAAATATAAATGTTGGTTAAATACTCTTGAAGACAGTATTTAGAAGCTGTAAAAGGTGGCATGTTATTCCTTTTCTTTAAATATTTAGATAGAATTATAGGAGAATACTAAGCAGCTCTGGAGTTAATCAATGAACTGTGCACCCTGATATATATTGACAATCTTCTGTTACAGATGTAAGATTAAACAGTTGACAGGAAGTCACCCAGTAAAACTACCTATGAACTAAAATGGAGTCATTACAGCAGAGCATTGCCGGTAAGACAACAAGGTACAATCAATGCCCACTTTAAGTTCTGAGATATGTCAAACATGTCAGGCAGCCATTACACAGCTAAAGAGCCAGGTCAAAACATGGATCCAAGTGAATGCTGAGTGTCACAACTGCTCTAGGCAGAAAGAAAGTGGGAAGCCTGTTTTTTTTCAATAAAAACTCTTCAATATAATAAACAAAATTACCATTTAGTTGTCTTGTTGCATCATTTTATATCTCACCCGGTGTTCCTGTAATTGTTGCTACTGATTCCATACATGAATTGCATCATGGGGCACATACATAAAATTATTAAGGTAATAGGTCAGGTTACATCATTGCCATCATAGGTTTTCAGGAGCTCTCAAACCCTGTTCAGCAGAACATTGCATTTAAATGAGACTCGTGCTGAATTTCAGAAAAGCCTACTTAACTATTGCTGCTCAAAACCTACTATACAGAAACAGTATCGAAATTCAGCAGGGGTAATAAAACAGATTTAAGTCACCTCCGCAGTCTATGAATTTTGATGTTCAGTGTTTCCCTCTGCCCATTGCTACTGTGGGGTGGACATTGATCTATTTTGAGGTAACAATCATTATTTTGCCGCATCTGATTTTAGATTATTGGGGGTTTTTTCCAACTTTTATTTCAGAAAGATGAGAAAGCACAAGAGGCTTGTTCCTTCTTTCTTTTTAAATTATTCTTGCAATGATAAATTGAGATTCCCTATGGAGGTGACATTTTGAAGTCCACCTTCACTCCAGCCTTCACACCTTCTCTGCTCTGCACAGAAGCGTACAGTGGCACTCGGCTCTCACTTCTTTCTCCTGGCCCATTGCTGCTTCTCCAGTGCTTAGCCTTAAAACAATGATGCGACAAGGTAACTACCTTCCTATTAAGCTTAGTCTGAACTAACTTCTTGCCCTAGGTTAAATCGCTCCTGGCCAAGCTTCAATGCAAAGATAATTGTTATAGTGATTAAGTTTCATCTGATGGGTTGAAGGCTATGTTAATGACTGAGATAATTTTATACCTGGCCCAGCTCTTTATTCCTTCAATTTGCTTCTTTCTGACTATAGCACCCTAAATGCACCTAAAGCTTGCAGTCAAAGTTTTGAGAGATGTATGTGCTGAGGAATTTTCAAATTGAACCTTTTTATTCTGCTCTCTTTTTCATCAAAGGAAGAGTAAATCCTCTTATTCATGTTAGGGAGTCATTGTAAACTTTCAGTAGCCCTCTGTTATTGCCCCATATCTGAGGATAAAGATGAACAGAGCCCTGGGACATTTCTATCCTCAAAGCACTGTATCTCACTAAAGTAGAGCTCACCTCAATTTAAACTAGTTCTTTGGGGAATAATAACTGAGGACTTGCAGAAGCATCCCACCCAGAATGGGGAAGATGTCTATGTATTTTCCAGCCCTTCTTGAGAGTTTTGCAGCCTGCGCTGAGCTTGTGGCTTCTAGCAGTTATTCTGTTAGCAGTACCCAAGCTGGCAAGACTAAATGATATTTGGCCATAGACACATCATGTGTGCGTATATATATATATGTATCTGTGTACATATGTATATTCATGCGTGTATAAACATATACACATATGATATATACATACAGGATATTATGCATCCATATATACATTTATATACATTATATACATTATACATATATTTTTGACTATATATATGTGGGGGGGGGGTGTATATATACATACATACATATTTTTAAAAAATAAAAGGGACAATCACTGTCTTTGCTCCCACCTTTTCACTGTTATGTCAGGTTGAGGGGTAGATTTTTCTCCTAGGAGCTACATGAAAGTGTCTCTAGGACCTCCCAAAAAGGTAGCAAGCACCTCTCTTACATGGCACACTGAATTCAAATTAATGTAATGCGATAACAAGCAAAGCAAAAAAGCCTCTTCAATACCTCTTTCATACTTTTGTGTCTCCAAAGGTTTTTACAGCTTTGATAAATCTACTGTATTAGCAGTCAAGAATTGTTCTTCCTCTGTTCTTCCGCTGCAGCAAGTACTGTAGTGAGGTACAGATTCAATTAATATAGCATTCATATAGCATAATGTAATACCCATTAGCACAATACAAACTAATATTATGTGATTTTATTAGCTTGTATTAGGAAACACAGATTGCATTAAAAGCCTTTTCAGTTTTGTTTTTTTAATATTTATATATGAAAGAATAGCCAAAACTACAGAAGTCGGTGATTTTTTGACGCTAGAAAAATTAGCTGCCTGCAGATCAGCTTAATTTAAGGCTTTCTGTCTTCTTTGAAAAGGTTAGTAAAACTGTGGCTAAAGAAGACCGTGTGAGCCTACTTATTAGGATTTCAAAAGCTTTTTGACAAGTTCTTATAAGATAAGAGTATGAAATAAAATAATTATGAATCAGATGATAGACAAAGCTCGTGAAGAAATTAAACCCCACTTTAAAGTCTGACAGTTTCATTTTATTTTAATAATTTTCTGCCACAGTCACATGTGGCTGCATTAAAAAAAAAAAAAAGTAATTAAAAAATATTACTGCACAATGTTTCTTCATCTGGCTCTCATGCTACTGTGTGGAAAAGTTCATTTAAAAACTTTCTAGTCCAAGTTAGAGAGAGAACTAAAAGGGCACCATCTCGATAATGGCAGTGTTTTTAGGAAAAACAAACAAGCAGCAAAACAAATTTAATTCTAACATTAAGTTTAGATTAGAAATTAAAAGTTTGTGTCACACGGGACACAAACACCAGGAAGTGTCATTAACCACTGTCAGACAGTTGCGTTCACAAGCTTTGAAGAACAATGGCACTTGCCACTGGCTCAGGATTTGGATTGGTAGATGAAATAAGTGCCCCATATATATGCTGAGATACCCAAAGACACAGAGAACTGGAAAGACAGCCTTCATAAACGATGTTACATGTTTGTTGTCAATGTTTTGAATGAACATTTGCCCTCTGGAATATATATATTTCAATAGATAATAGTCTTTTCCAAGCATTTCCATTTTGCCATCAGTATTTTACATGACAAGTTTTTATTTTGCTGATGATGATGGTAGTGCCTCAAATTATGTTGCATTTTATGGGAGCAAACTGTCTGCAGCATAATGAAGACCATACTGGCTCAACAAATGATGGACAAGTACAGCTTTCACACAGACCCATAATTTATTAAAATCTTAAGTAGGTATTAATGCTGCCCTTCAATGCAGGCAAAGCACATTTCATTACATTCACTGTGGGCTTTTTCATTATTTTTTTCTGGAAACAATGTGAAGGTATGCAGACATGCACACATACAATTGCTCTCCACATAACCACAGTTTCACTAGAGGGACAATGGCCTTGGTATGGAAATCACCTTGACTACGCAGATAAATGGTTTTCATACCTTGGAAAGTCTTCCCCACTTAGAGAAAATAAAAAGAAGCAACACCATTTTGCTGTTTACCAGATAGATAGAATGAGTGTATTATAAAACCCTAGAAGTCTTTTCAAAATAAAATTGTTTGAGCTTTTCTTTAACCCAATGGACGCACACATCTCTGAACCATGATAATACTTCATGTGTATTACAAAATAAAAATAGGGCAAGTTGAAAATATAGCATTGCATCCACTAAATTCATATTCCCCACTTTGCTTCATTTACCCCCAGTATGTCACAGGGGATTCCAGTGATGTCAGAAATATCAAGACACAAGGATGTGCCACACAGTATTAGTCTTATTTCTTGTTTTACACGCAGTGTTTGCACACCTACTGCAGAGTGAAGCTAGGTCTACATTGCATCTATTTGCATGGACAGGTATGCCTAGATAGGTGGCAGAAGTCCTGTCATCCCACAGTGTACATACCAACAGATATCAGAGTTTCACTGGTGTAACTCTGTCTGTGCTGGTAATTTTTCCTTTTGCCTAGGTACACCAATAAAAGTTGAAATTTATTAAATAAGTAAAAGCACAGTTATACATGTGTTAACTCCATCTGAACTAGCAATATTTTGATGGTCACATTAACTGTACTGTTAAAGTGCTCCTAAATTAGCAAAACACTTCCAGGCACCTGGAAAATTATATATTTAAAAGTAGAAATGTAATCAGTATTGGTGCAACCAAATAGGGACAGGCCCTGTCTATCTGAGCAGCCTGTGTCGTGCAGCAGTGGCTTTTGCCCAGTCAGGCAGAGAAGTGAAGCATGCTGGAGTCTGCAGCCCCCAGCCTTAATGGGACCCACCTGCCCCAGCTCACTTTACTGCCACAGGGAAATGCACAGGAACCAGTAACACTCTCCACCTGCAGACCCCTGTCTAAAAAAGCATTAATTTGGCTACTAATTTCCTGTTCCCAATCTGGGGACATGAGAGCAGTGTTACAGGCTGGCACCTGTATTTCGGTAATTCAAGCAGTGTAGGGATTACGGCAACAAGCAATACTCAGCAGAGCAAGGCCACTCTCTTCATCCAGAGGATAAGAAGTTCTAGTTCCTCATGTAAGAAGTTCCAGTTCCTCATGTGGGACCTACTTCCTTCACTGACAAAAAATTAAGAAACCTATAAATACCTGAGAAAGCACCATTTTCTGATCCTTCAATAAGAAGGCAAAGCCAACTTATGTTATTGGGGCACTCCAGGGCCTGAAACAGCTTCTAATAATTGGTGTAAAATCCTGCAGAATCCTGCTGAGATGTAACATAATGAAATGCCAGACAATGTCACTGTGAGTCTATAGTGGAAAATAGAGGCAAAACAATGTCAGTGGATGTCTGCATAGACAATGTTATGATTTGAGGAAAGGCAAAATGCTGTCAATGGGAGTCTATATGCTGTAGATAGCACTACCACAGTATGTGAATAAAGGCAAAATGATGTCAGGGTAATACACAATATGCTCAAGAAAGAATATATTTAGTCTGAATAGAAAATCTGTCATGTAAAATAGCTGCATTGATTCCCATCTTCCACAGTGATGTGTTGTCATTTTTTACACTGGCTGTCTTTTTTTATTTAGAGTTATAATCTAATCTGGAATTTTTCCCACATTTACACTTCCTTTACTTGCCATAAGTGAACCCATTGCCGTTGACTTCTTTATCTTTGGATTATTTTTATGTAAAAGAAAACTAAATTTGAACCTAAATCCCCACTGACAAAACACCAGCCGTACCCACACGAGAATTAGCAGGTCCAAGAAATGGATGCCTATCCTGTTACTGAATTTCACAGAGAGAAATAAAATGAAATTGCCTATAAAATACATGGATATACATATGCACACATGTGTGCCAGGCAGAATTCTAATCACCTCTGATCAGGGGAAATAATGTTGCTGAGGGACAAGTAGATTAATATTATTTTTTTTTTATAATTGTATGTCATTTCTGCCTCAAAAAGCTCCAGTTGTGACCTCCCAAGATTTATACTTCTGTAAAATGTGGCCTTATGTCCAAATTAATTTAATTTATATACATTTCCTTATATTTCTGAAATATGAGATTATTAGACTTTGGGTCTAAGTACTTTGTAGTTTTCTCTACAGTCCTCCTAATGTCAGTCAAACCTTCACATCCTAAACTGTCGGGTAGTTTCTGTTAGGACAGTGATATTTCAGCTGCTTAGGGAAATGAAATGTTTCCTGTCAATTTTGGGCCCAGCCTGCCCTCTTCACTAAACCACAGCTCACTTCAACTTCCAGCAGCCCCAGTGCCCTAAAGGTTAGATTTCCCTACAAACCCTGCTTTGCAAAGCAGAGTATCTGTACCTATTGATGAAAGGCTTTTAAATATAATGTGTAATTACCTAAATTATAACCAATAAAGGAGAGCACTGAAGCTCTGTGCCTTCTTCAGCCCAGTTATGGCTGACATTATCGCATTCAGTGTTCTCCTCTTAAGAACGTTTTGATTCTGGCCACCAGCAAGTCTACCTACATCGATATGAGCAGGTAATTTAAGGTAAGCAATGCAGATCAGTGAATTGAAGCAGCCAATGGTGAGATACATGCAGCTATGCGATATGGAGTGGATGTTTTCCCTTTGGATGAGATTTAGTCTGATCCCCTTTGGCAAGCGACTCTTTCACGTATGTGGCTCACAGCCTTTCCATAGCCCACTTTCTTGTTTGCATCTGTGGGATTTTGACTTCCTAAAGTCACAATTTTGACACTAACATTTATCACACAGACCTGAAAGGATCATCTAGGTTAACTGCTTCCCCGTGGGATTCCACACAGACATTTGGCAGTGCTGTGAACCAAACCAATATGCAGCACATAGGGGAAAATGGGGAATTTGCTTTGAGTGTCAGTGCTACTACTCTGACTCAACACACAGAAGTAGATGCAGCCCCCATTTCAAACATTATATTTAAAAATAGCCAGTTTCATGATGACTCCAAATTAGGATTTTGAAATTGTGGAGAAAAACAGTCAGAAAGTTGACTTATCTGGAGCACTTATGTTGGACCACCAGCATCCAAACTTAAGCTCTTTAGTGCAGGGGCATCATTGTAGAGACAGCACTGGAGTATAAGTTCTTCAAAGCAGCAGAAGAGCAAATTCCTGGGGAGATGGAAACTGGCTCCTTCTCCTCTCACCTGAAATGCTGAAAAATTAGACTTTCAAAAGCTTGGCTGGTACAGGGACTGAGGTCTACTGAGTCATTAAGTGCAAAACTGACAGCATCTCAGCCACAACCGTCAGGAGGGGTTGATACGATCTTGGAAACTAGGCCATTCAAGTAGGCTGCTTAAGTGGTGGGATAATAAATTATCAAGGAAGAAGGCCAATTTTAGACAGAGTCTTGACTGTATTCCATCTTTCTTGCAAAATATTTTTACTTTGATAATCAGCATTCTTTGGTAAAGATAAATTCGGTAGGAACACATCTGGTGCTCCACCTATATCTGGAGCAAACATGCGCCAGCCTGGTCAAAAAAGAAATAAAAATGCAGACCCAGCTACAGTTGTCCTTAAGTCATTGTGTAAAGAATCTTAGCCCAAATTTTTCTTGCTTTTGCTGCTTTGCATTTCAGCCTTTACATTACGTTAGCATAGTGTTCCCATGCTTAATTTGCCTCTCATCTGTATAATGATAATGAGCTGTTATTGACTAGCATTTCCAGTTCAGTGCAGTGAACATTGGGTAGTATTCATAAAATGTGCCTCTTACGCCAGCTGAAATTGGTAGTGGGTTTGAGGCAAGAGGCCAAATTCATCAAAAGGATAATGGGCAGATATATTTTTTGTTTGATTTTTTCTGAATTTTAATGACCGAATTGCATTGCTATTCTTTGTTTATCTATTTCTGAATTCTATCAGATAGCTTTAGGGATAACTACCTAATTTCTGTATTTATAGGAAACTGGCACAAATTGAGAAAACAAAATTATTCCATGTTTATGAAGCATGAATTCTCACACTAAATGTCAATATATTGTGCATTAATACACAAGAATTCTACAGTAAAGAACATATATCTAAAATATGTGTTTCTTCAGTGTGAGTCCTCCAGCTTGTCTATTTTGTATGCAGTGGGTCATGAAGTAGTTCTCCTGGGGAGTATAAGACCCAGCTGTATCCACTGCTGCTTTTCCATTGGAGGGCTTCCCCATCCTATCACACTTAACCCCTCCAGCACTGCTGATGGAGGGCCCAGGACAGGGGCTGGCCCTGTATCCCCATGGGGGTTTGGACCCTGCAGGACCCTGCTAGGGCAGGAGGAGTGGGCAAGCAGAAGACAGCTGGTGACAAGTGTCCACCTCCAGTGATGCTCCAGGAGTATCCAGAAAGCATGATGCTCCATCTGTCTGAGGATATAGGAAGGAGATTCATCAGAGCTCACTTTGCAGAGAAGGCTGTTTGGGTTTAAAATACATCATGCACATGTATATTTTTAAGGTAACTGTGGTCTATATGTGGTGTGTTTTCCAGACCATTACAAAAAATAAGAAATGGATGTCAGTTTCAAAGCTACATTTGTGGTATGTATGTCTTCTGCCAGTGCCCAATTGTATGTCATGCTTAAATTTAGCATGGAATTCCTCTCCTGGTGAATGCCTTGAAAATATGAAAAGAGCTGGTTTTTTCCACACTAAATTTGGGTGGGAAACAGACCACAGACCATCCCAGACTAGGCAGCAAGTAGAACGTAGTAGTAGTGCTGCTCAGGTGCAGCACCAAAGGGGAGAGGCCCTTGCCTAACCATGTCCACTTAAAGGACTTGCCTGTTCTTTGAAGGTTGCAGAGGCGTAAGGAAAGGTCCTGTTGAAAATAAAAAAAAAAGGCAGACACTCAAGAAAAGCATCCCACAAAACATTTTCCTACAAGCATACTAGTATAAAAATCCCAGAAACAATCATAAATATTGCCTGAATAGCAACAGACAGCAGGACTGGATGGGGAGGGGAAGCAGACCTGAAGGTGCTACAGAGCTGCACCTGCGGCTTGGTCCAGGCTCACCCCATGGGGCCAGAGTGTGGCCAGGCAGAAAGAGGAGAGCAGGGGTGCATCTATTATCATATATGGCTGCATTTTGGTACATGTCTAGTCAGTGCTTGCTGAAGACAAGACACTGGTTTGTAATTATTGAGTGTGGCTTGGAGGAGCATGGTGATACCATGCAGCGATGTTGGACACAAAACCACAAATATGAGGGGATATCTCACTGGCAAAGATATTTGAAAAGGCATCTACTCGCAGGTGGATGGAGCTGTAGAAGCTCATGTGCTAAAAGTACAATGCACAAAAAGCCCATGGAAGGAGCACGACTTTAATGGCACAGAGAATGCCATCTTTGGTAGCACAGCATCTCCCATCATTGTTTTGTAATGTCTTTCATCATTATCTTATTGACAATATTCACTCTATTAAGAAAAACAATTTTCACAGCATTTGCATTTTATCCCTGAAGCATGGCAGGCAAATCAACCTTTCTACGGGCATGCAAGAGACATCTTCATAGATGAGAAGAGGCACTCATGTTTAAAGCACCGTCAGGGTCAGTGTATAGGCCTTACAGAAACTTCACAGCCCTTGATGTCCGAGTCCTGTGGGAGAGTTCACCATGAATATCTGGAGGCTTGCAGAGGTAGGGTTTAAGATGGTTGTTTGACTCTATATAATAGTATACTTGTTGAGGACATGCGCTTCTGCAATCTGAAGCACAAGTATTAGAGAGCATGTCATGCAGTGACTTAGATCTTCAGCTATTCATACTTTGCCTTGATTCATTAAAGTCAAAATCCTTTCCACACAGCTCATGTGAGGCAAACCCTTAATAGCCTATTTCTTATGCTTCATGGAAATGTGGCATCTCCAGACTCTTCTGCATTCCAGATAAGGAGGCAGAAATGATGCATGGATTGCAGAAATCTCTTAGAGAGTATCTACCCAGGAAAAAGCCTGGCACTTTTAACTCACAGCACAAATGTGGCTTCTACTGTCTTGAAATCTGTTGAAATGAAGACTGTGTCAGGCAGAAAAAATGTTCCACCCCTTAGGTAAAGCAATAGCTGTGCATAAGCCACCACAGACAAAGAGACATGAGCTGTGTCACGTTCTCTTCTCCACCCTGACATGCATGCAATGCTCCACAAAACACAAAACAGTTTCTACCGCTTTCCCCTAGACACTAACCTACTGGTGACAACAAACATGATGTGATAGGCAGAAGCATCCAGAGCAGGGATTAAGTGAACTTTGGTCCATGTGTGATATGCAACATTTTTTTAGAAACACTGTCTGAGATAATCCATTATCCAAAACCACCATGTGCTCATAATCCAAGATTGTGAAACCATCTTTTGGATTAACTGCTTTTACCTTGGGTCCTCCTGCACAAAGAGGTGTTTGTCACAGCTGGAATTAGAATATCTCATTTTTGTGTCATCATTGGAGAAAAAGAATATATGAACAAAATCTGTGCTTGCCAAGAGTCCCAGTTTACCTAGATCAAAGGATAGACACAAGTTGCAATATGTGATAATGTAGCAGTCCTGAAGTCTACTCCTCAAAGTCTGAAGTCTTGGAAATCATAGCAAAAAGGACTCACTACATAGCTCTGCACAATACTTTAATTTGCTTGCATCTTAGTCTTGTCACTTTTAAAGTACAGGTAATGTATTTTTTTACTTCCTATCCCCTGCTTATGGGTTGAACAAAAATTCCAGGAGTTTCAACACAGTTAATCAAAAATTCTCAATAACTGCAAAATGCTGTGTGGGTAAACAGTGTGGTCGTTGGTGGGGAATTAGCTGAACATAAGATCTGAGAGTCTTTATGAAATGCCTCCTCACAGCTATATCCATCAAAGCTCACTGAAGTTGCAGGCATATGGCAATTCGGAACAAGGGTGGGTGAACATGTTTAACCTAGTTAGAAACTCTGGAAGACTGTGGAGTCTAATGCATTGCTCAGCCTATACTGAGCTCTCAGACTGCTCAGGAGAGGTTCATGAAGACAAGCATAAAACACAAGAAAAAATCCTGGCCTAGAAAAGGTCATATTAAGCACAATGAGAATAATTTCCTTACAAGACCTGCATCTCTCAAAGTGTCTAGTATTTATAAGGGATATTTGTTCCACAGCAAACATGCATTTCTGAGTTGATTTGATGATGGAGTTTCAGGGGATAATTTTAGACTTTTTTTTTTTTTTTTAATTAATCCTTGAAAAGAATTACAGAGAAAATATTTATGAAATAAATTCAAAGATTTATAAAACTTCTGCTTTCATGAGTAAGGCTTACCTTAATTCAAAGTGAGCTCTTCTGCCTTCCTGTGTGCAGAAGTGTGACTGAGGGGTATATCAATCCACACATCTTCGTAAAATGAGGAGCTGACTTCAGTGCAATGATTCTGACCCATATAGAAGTTCTCTTTGTTACTTTTCCATAAAAGAAATTTCTCCAAGGTAAAGGGCTTTGACTGTGTTCCAAGAAACATAAATCCTTTATTAAGAATTTGAACAACAATTGTGGGAAACAGTTTAGTTGTTTGCTTAATTATCCCTTTTGCTCTCAGGTCCTAATGTGATGATGTTGAGTTCCCTTCTAAGGAAGTGTTAACTAGATACAAGTAATAAATTATGTTATAAAGAGAACAGCTTCAGAAGTAAAACCTTCTGAGCTATTTTAACCTCTGCCATGTATATGTAGAAGGTTTTGGCAATTAATTGGTAGCTACTGAGATACAGCTATTGCTCTGACCAAATATTATGAGCTGTTTTCTTCTTTTACTGCATATGCAGCACATCCAGGGCCTCACAGAAAACTTTGAAAAACTTTGTAGCTCAATAAAACTCTTCCACTGTGCCAAGCATCTCCCTTATTTGTTTTCCCAAGTGTTTTATTGAAATGAATGTTTTTGTGTTTATGGCACAGTTTCCCATTTACAAAAAAATGTTCCATCCCACTGTCCTTGCAATACCACGGCACCTCAGCATCCCCTTCCACAGCCAGAGCTGGATTTGCACAGGTGAGAATGAGCATTTCATTTCAATCTCTGTAACATCCTGATACCTCCCTCCTTGCCCTTAATTCTGTGTGAAAATGATGAAGTTATCTGCTGTTTGTGATGATCTGCTTTCCAAACACCAGCTGTGGGAGTTCGTCGTAAACAAGGTCCAGATCCTAAAAATAATAATCTCTGTGCATATATGGGGTGTGTGAGCTGCCCCACTAGTGAAATTGTCAATCAGAAGTGCAACTTTTACCTGATTTACCTGGACTGGGATTAGAGAGATAGAGTCCCAATCTAACTTGCACTATAATACACATTTTTGTAATTGAAAAGAAGGGTGAAAGTTACAGAGCACAATGTGCAAAACCTAGATAATAGGTTTCTGCAGTCTTTATTCAGACCTCTTTCAAGTGTATACTTTCATATTGCCCTTATACATAAGATCAGATTCCAGTTTTTCCAAATCCCTACTTCATTCACTGATCAGTAGGTACTGAATATTTTCCATGGAGCTACCCAGCTAAATACCTCCTAAAATCTTCCTCTTTTGGCAGGGACAGAAGCAACATTCAAATCTTCAAGAAGTGTTCAGCTATGCAAACTACAATCACTTTCTTAATTCCCATGCTTTCAGATTCAGCCAACAAATGAGCCCTTCTTCACTATGGGCTGTACAGGCCCATCCTGTGTCCTGAATGAAACTGGGTCCAGTGGGGAAAAAAAATTGTATGTGATTTGTGCAATTAAATATCTTATGCTAAGGCTTACACACAAGGTGAGGGTCTAATTGTGGCTACCAAATTTTCTAACTGGAATTTTCTAACTTTTTCCACTCCAGCCCCTACTACTTTAGAGAATTTAGCTGCCGAAGTCTCACAATTCTCCACTAAGCACAAGTTTAAACGATTTTTTTGGGGAGGACTACAGGCTGACATTTTTCTGGAGGTACAGACAAAGATGGACCCCAAGTAAGGAGAAAGGGATTCACTGAATCCTAGAAATCTCTACACCAAAACATGGAGCTGTTAGTGCTTTGGAACCAAGTGCCTATAAGAATTCTTTCAAATGGCTAAACCATGGCATTTCCCCTTAATTGCATTTTTAGAGCTGTCTAAACTAGTCTAGCTGAAACTTTCCAGAAAAATTTTGCTTGAGACACCTGGCATGGAAAAATTCAGTCCAAGTAATTTAAAGCAGCAAAATTATAAGCAACTAAAACCAAAATCTTGTAATGGGAAATGTCAGGCAATTTTAGCTACTGATGATACTACCAGCTCTGCCTGTTACAACATGAAAAATAAAGAGAGACAAGAAGAAAAAAAAAAAAGAGACAGAAGTATAAATGATAAAAGGGAAAACTTGCTTACTGGAAGAGGTGGGTCTTAAGAGATTTTTGGATGTGAATAAAAGGACATTTGACACATGAGGTCATGGAGACTGTTTAATGTGTTAGGAAGCAGCATAAGTGAGGGCATAAAGCTGAGAGTGAATAGAGGGAGGAAAAGAGCAAGGTAAGACTCAGGATGGTGTTATGAGAAGGCAGATGGAAGAAGACGTACAATAGTATAAAAAAAACCAACCAAACAAACAAAAACAGTATCAGAATTCCACTGATCATTAAGTTAAAATAATACATAGAACATCATCTCACTTCCCTTGGGATGCTGCAGTACTCAGTTGACAAATAGGTGGATGACAGTATGCCTCCTTAAGAGACATCCTACTTAAATGTAGGTGCTCATAAAATGTCGCAGGGAGGGACAGCCTAAACCCACTTCTCATAAGTCATAGCTGCAGCTCATTTCAAAACAATTTTTTTCCCAAGGTCCTTATTCCTACTGGTACTGCTGACAGGATGGAATTCAGCAAGAAGCAGAAAACATCTAAGAGCCAGAATCTGACTTCCAGATAATTTTTTAGATCAGAGTGCCCAGTGCTGAATTCCTTGAGCTCTCTGGGGACTTTTGAAGATCTGTGCACTGCAGAGCCAGTGAGGTCTTTCTTCAGTTGGCAGGGACCAGTCCTTCAACTCTCGAGAAGTAGTCTTTAATCATTTGAGAAGTCCCCTTGACTGAGGTCGGTTATGTTCGGTTTTGTGACAAAAGGTCTCAAGAACATGCCTTATTCTCCTTTGTTTTGCAAATGTATAATCTTTACTCTTAATTGAATACTGAATCTCCTACTAGTTTTCATGGTGTTTTATTGGCTCTTAACTCTTCTACCTGCACCATACCTCAAGGCCCAGGTGACTCAAACTACGTGTCACTTAGGAAAAGCATTTTTCTCCATTTGCAAGCTAGGATCATGTTTATTTGGGAACTGCTTGGAAATCTGTCATTATGGTGTTTGTGACAGCTTGACAAGGCCTGTTGCCATGGAAAAGCTTTGTGATGTTTTATAAATATACTCCTAGGTCAGAAGTTCTATGTATTTTTTGGACATAGATGCTAAAGGGAAAAAAGAATGACTAAACATTAAAAAAGCAGAATAATAAAAAATAACAATTACTAACATTTGATACTATATTTCTGCCCAGTAACCAAACAAACTATTCTCAAAGCGTTTAATTTATGCTCTAACAATCGTGCTAGCATTTATTTCCAAGGTTCACCCACCTCCTTAAAATATTCTTATTACCAGTCATTTTGCAATATTGATGGTTCCTCTATTAATAGACTACCAGACAAGGGAGCTATTATTCTCACCCTCTATCTGTTATTCTATTAGGTAAGGCTGACAGTCTCTGACTGCACACAGTTCTGTAACCTACCATGTGCTCAAGCCACTAACTAAAACTGATCTTCACATGTTGGTTTTGGTGAAAATTATGACTAGACAGGAAAAGGTACAACAAAAACTTGTAGAAAAGTAGGAGAGAAAGCTCAATATAGGTTTGCATCCAAAATAGCAATATTTTTTTGACTCAGACAGAAATGAGGAAGTGTCAGCACAATGATGCGCAAAGTCATCTGAGACTGTCTCTGTAGCTTGTCCCTGCTGACGACTGGTTCTCTGTGTTTCAGTTCCAGCTGTACCCTCATGCTGACACAGAAACAGTCTTTCCAGCCTTTTTTTGCTGTCTGTAATACAACATCATTTATGTATTTTTACGGGGATTCTTAAACATGGGCAAGTTCAGGATATCCTGAGCTGATGCAACCCAAGGGAATGGGCTTGCTTTCTTGGGTGCCACTGAGTTCTCACTCAGCTGTTATTCTCTCTCTCTCTGCCCTACAAACTTGAATATAGATGTTTTGCAAGGATGAGAAAATGCTTCTCTGAAACAGCATTTGAAGTGAAGGAGTGCAGATAGGTTATAACCCTGCCTTTGGAAAAGCCTAAGGCACAAATAGAAGTTACGACCCTGACTGGGGATCCCGGCTGCTGGTGAGCTTTGAATATGTGGGCCAGGGTTGCTGTGTCTCTGGGAGGTAACTGTTTGCACTACTGTTTGCAGACTGGATTGGTTTTACCCTTGTGAAAAATAGTGTCTCCCAAACTTGACAGGGCTCACAGGAAACCAGTGCAAGCTGCTGACTGAATGTACCTGGCCTGTGTGCACGGCAGTGACTCCTGCTGAGTGTTCTGTTACGCTAGACACAAGACTTTCCAAAACAAACAAGGTACATGCTGAAGTTCAAGATGAAAATGTGGCAGTGTGGCTCAATGCTGTGTACCACTGCACTTCATGCCTGACTCAGGAGCTTGTAGTAAACTAGAAAAAGCTTTGACCAGCTTTACTTACCTTCTGCTCTTGGCTGCTTCCTTTCCCACTGACTGTCCAGCTGTGAAAGCGGCCAGGAGTAGGTGCTGTTTTTTGGAGCTTAGCCAAAACCAAATGTCCAGTAACCCACTGGGTTTGCAAAAATAGAATTAAAATCTTTAAAAAAAATCACAAAGAATCTAAAATTTGCTCCTATTCATAGATGTTGATTAGCCAGGTCTTTTTCCGCTTTAGGGTTCACTCTCTCTCCCATAGGGATTTTAACTCCTCTTTTTTCATTTGCTTAATTATCTCCCATCAAATTATGAGGTACTGTTTTCAAGATCTTTAAACACCAGAATACCATATATTTTTATTTAAAGTACCCTGCCATTTGATCCTTATTTTGAACTGCTAGCTTAAAAGAAAAGGGAAACGTCTGGAAGTAAAGACATGAGAATTGATCTATAGTTTGAATCCAAGCCACAAATATGCCATGAGAATACAGACACATGCACGGAGTGCCATCAAGGAAAATATCCCAGCCCTCCTACACTTTTTACATGTTACAACATATTAAAAATTAATTCTGGTCATAGTGAAATACGTCAAAATATTAAAAAAAAAACAAAACCAAAACCAAAAAAGAACCAAAAATACCCCTATAAAGTTGGAAGAACCTCCAGAATTTTCTACAGGCAGATACGCAGACTTAAAACAAATCTTGCTCAGAAAAACTTCCATGACAGTTCATTAATCCAACCTTAACTTTTGGAAAGTTTGATCTACCAAAAGGAATGTAAATAAGCAAGAAGGAATTAATTTGCTATTAGTCTTGCTACTACCTGCTCTGGTAGGTAGAATAGCACTTCTAGAATATGAATGAAGATATCACTGGCAAACCAAGTCCACCTCAGGTGCCTGTATGCTGTGGAGCGTTAAAAATCATTGTCTGACTGCACATTTCACATATTCAGTGTAGCACCAGCTGTGCTGATCACCAGTCAGGAAAGCACCCTGAAGTGCTGTTTTAGCCAAAAATGAATTGGAGCCTTGCCTGAATAGGATCAATGACCATGAATACGGAACGCTCCATGCACACATACATAGAGGTGTACCAAAATCTTGAAACAGAAGCATTGATAAACCTGTTTAAATAGTCTGGTAAACTGAGGCACAGGATGATGTGCTTCAGCCAGTGCAGGACATCACTAATGGAGGTGCTGCTGTGAAGATGCGACTCTCAGTCCTGTGGCCCATGGAGCAAGGCAAGGGTTTTGGTCCACTTTGAGGAGAAGTTGTTATATACAACACAGCTCAGCAAATACCCTGGAAACCTCCCCCAGTAATTTATGTTTCAGCTTGCTATCCGTGAAGGCTTTTAAGGAGAAGATGCTAAATAAAGAACCAAAAAATGTTGTTGTTTCTCACCATAATTGTAAACTGAAAATAAGCACTTATACAACCTAGCCCAAATATTTAAAGAACAGGTTTATAACTAAGCATACCTTAAAACGTGTTTGAGTTATTATACACACTACTTAAACAGTTAAACTGTCAGCTTAGAATTTTGTATATCTACCTCATTAGCCTGCCTTCAGGGCCTATGGTAGGTGAATCTGCATTTTAAAATTTTGTATTTTTCCATGCTTTATGCATCCTGTAAAATGCCTTGAGAACTTTATGAGGGATGTTGCATTAAATTGTGCGATTATAAATATGATTTAAATATCTGAAATATTACAGAGTGATTATTGTTCAATAAGGCAGCATGCATAAAAGTGTTATCTGCATGCTGTGCTTAGGTTTCAACAATATAATGTAATGAATTGTTCAATATAGTTTGTATGCTATTTGTCTCTGTTTCTTCTTATACTCCAGAGATGCCTGATATGCAGTACTCTAACAAGGCTATCATAAATTGTTGAACAGTAAACAGCCCTTGAGATTTTTAGATAGTATGTGGTTAGTATGTAATCCATCTTGAGGAACTTGATTTAGTGCCACAAAGGAACATCCTTGACAATGCTCAACATTGTTCTAAATTGCTGCTAAATCAATTACTGCATTTGGGAAATGGCACGCTTCTTCCACTCCCTGCTCCATGCCGGTGGCCTGGCTGCTCAAGGAGAGATTTAGAAAGCCATGCTACAGAGGCAGATGGGTTCCCTGGAAATCACTGAAATAACCCAGCTTGAAGGAGTGATAAGTAAGGCCTCCTAAAATCTGCATTAAACTACACAACTCAAATACCACTTGGCTGGATTGTCTTAGCTGTGTCTGGCAATAAATGAACTATGGAAACAAACAAAAATGCTTTCCTTCAGACCAGCACTGTGCCGTGGAGCAACAATATCTTCACATACTAATAATTTTCAGCTTCCACAAAGATCTTCGTGTTCAGAGTATGCCACCTGCATTTTCCTTTGCAGCATCCCTGTGAGTTGGAGAATTGTTACTACCCCCTTTTCACAGATGAGAGACACCAATTACTCAGGCAGTGCAAGGCTGCAGGGGGCCTCATGGACCAAAGATGAATGGTCTCTCAAATATAACTATATTACAAAAAGTGACCCAAAAAGTTAAACAAGACCAAGGTCATTTGTATTTCTTTAATGTTTTGTTCTGCTTCTCTATTAAGGCAATTGCTGGGGATACTAAAGGCAAAAAGGAGAAGAGCACTTCATGTATCCGAGCTGTAACCTTGCCCTTTTGCTTTAGAGACATAAATAAGGATTTCTAGACAGTATTTTCTATATCCTGGGAGACAGCACAGGAGAAATATTGAGATGCAGTTATTACAACAATAATGTTCTGACATGTTTCAGGGCTAAGACAGTCTCAGAAAATATCACTCTTATTGTGAGAAAATAAGACAAGAGGGAGGAAGAAAGGATTCTGAGATCAGGGTAGAAGGATGCAAATTGTGCAAGGTTCATTCTTGAGTACACCATGATCTCATTTCCAATGGATTAATATATTTTCACGATCCATATATTACAAATATACATTACAGATCATCATCTGCCAGGGTACTCTGCAATCCTCCCTTCAAATTCATCATCCTCTCCAGATTTTGGAGTATTGCTCATCTCTAAATTCTGTCCTTAGAAGGCCGTGGAGTGGCTGTCACCTCTTTTTCTCATAAACAGCCTTATGTCCCACTGATGCTATGCCTCTCAGAAAGTGAATCTGATCAGGTATTGATCTTTAATCTACATCATTGCTGGAAATGGCAGCCAGCTGTAGCTGTGAAGAACAACAACTGGCAGACACTCTGGTTAGTGTTGGCACTGGCCTCTCTTACGAGATCCAAATTCCTGGGAACCAAATGTTCCTGTGATTCTGGCTTTCTGCTGCCAATAAAGCTTATGATACAAAGCTAATTGGCTTGTAACTTTTCTTGGAAATCTGGAAGGGAAATAGATAGGTTGCCTTTATAATATGCTGAGAATCTGCATTAAGGTAAGGGGAAAAATGTATACAGCAGAAACCATAAAAAAGCCAACGTTTACCCATCTTTGCTATGAAATGGTTTCAGAGACATATAAGTAGCTTTTATTTCATATAAGCTTAACAAGACTGTAAGAGTTCTTTTGGCCTCTGTTATCGCTGTGAAGAAAAACGGCAGGCAGAGTTCATCACAGAAGGGTATTTGTATAGGCTCCTTCAGTGGAGGACTTCATTTGGGATTTGTGTCTGTTGTGTATAAAAACTGTGGCCAGCCATCACCCAGAAAATAAGAGCTAAAACTTACCGCTGAGAAGGATGATTTCTATCTCTATTGACGTGTACATAAAGGATGAGTTTATGACTGAAGAATACCTTATTCATCTTTACCTTCTTCCTCCTAGACAGTCTACTCCTATCAGTTGACAGCTGACAGTATCAGCAGGAAAATTCACATCTTCCAGGGATTAGAGGAGAGGAATTCTCCCAGCCATGAAAAAGTTGCTTTAGATTTGGCTATCAATTACGGTAGTATTGGCTTTTACTAAAAAAATCATGAGGACCATTTAA
>JBCJKH010025223.1:0-18864 GCA_039877255.1 Loriculus beryllinus | reverse complement strand
CATGCCTTCCAGGAGAATCTGCTCCAAGATTTTGCCAGGCACAGAGGTGAGACTGACTGCTCTGTAGTTCCCTGGGTTATCCATTTTCTGCTTCTTGAAAATGGGGGTTATATTTCCCCTTTTCCAGTCGTCGGGAACTTCACCTGTCTGCCATGATAGAAACCAGCACATTGCAGCAAGGGAGGCTGCAAAGTACAAGGCCACAGTGTAAAAGGAAGAAAAGAAAAAAAGCATTCAAAGCCTTTACAGCATCCATCAAAGTGATAATATTATTGCATGCTATATTTATAGTTTTCTTGCAGCTGTGGCAGCACCTTTTCAGTGGGGCTGGGCTTAAAACAAGACCAGATCCAGTTCTCCTCTGCTCCAGCACTAGCAGACTGGCCTTTCCCCCCCAGCACATGGACATTTCTCAGGCCCTAGCAGTGACTCTGAAATTCATTTCACTCTTTAATTGCATTTCATGGAGGAGAGTGAGGCACAGAGTGGGGAGGCTGGGGCTGCAGGGGTCCCCGGTGCCTGCCAGGGCAGCCGCAGTGCTGTGGATGAGCAGGATTGGGATGGGGTTGCTGCAGCAGGGTGCTCCCTGTGCACTCACCTGCACACACTGTGGGCTAGAGCTTGCTGGCTCCGCTGGCCAGGAGAGCAGCAAATGCCCTATTTCTAGTGTCCAGCTTCAGCAAACACTAGTCACTTCCATTTCATCGCACTCAAAAACGGCTGGGCTTAACTAGGTCACATTTCCTAACTGTATTGGAGGCAAAGGCTTGTCCTGCATGAGTGATTTAGCCACCCTAGAAGAACATTATAAAGAGGTGGTGAGTGATTACACCCCTTGCCTTGCTCTGGAAGAGTAAAACAGACCTGTGCAAGGGCCCAAATGCTGTTTACCATCCCACTGCTTTAAAATCCTAGGCGAGAAACAGCTCCTCTTCAGTGTTATGAATATATGTATCTCAAAGACAATCTATTTCCAGCTCACATGTTTTCTCCATTAGCTACCAAGATCCAGCCTTTGTTTGATGTGTTTATCTCACAGCTATCTGCACTAGGCAGTGAAAGCCCCACGCAAAGACATGCTGCCGTCTTGGTGCAGGGAGAAGACTGAACCTCAGTCCTGGGTGCTGGTGGGTAGGTGAAGATGAGCAGGAGTTTGGGTGTAAACTCCAATCATCTCTTCCTGTTTTCCTCAACTATGCTGGTGGCACAGCCCACTGTCTATGTCCTCTTTTGTGAAGAGGTGGTGATAGTTCCCATATGCTGGCCAATGGCCTTGCAGTGCTGGGGACCACTCACCAGCCTGCCCAGCTCAGCATCACCTGTGTACTGTGGCCTCACGGGCAGCTCTCAGGAGCTGCACCTTAGTACCTGCCACACCAGCTCCTAAACCCATCACAAAACATGAATGTCTTTGTGACTCACTTACACCTACAGTCCTACCCTGAATCATGTTGGACTTCTGGTGTGCATGATGTATCTTGTGCCATCTCTTCCCCTGGGGTAATGATACATGGCTTGAAAGAGTCCATCCTTCTGTCCGTATTAGACATTTTGTCCATCAGTGTCAACGGATATCTGATTGTGGCTTATTTAAGAGGATAAACTTATTTGTCTTTATATGTCCTCCTCATACAGGTGGAAAAAGACAGTTACAATTTTCAGTTTTTCTGCATCCACATTTTCTTTGCCCATTTTTCATCCTCATTCATTACTCATGCAACAAGAGGATTACTCCAACCCATAATTCACCTGCTGTTCTTAGACAGCAGAAAGGCGGTATTTTCAGTGTGGGTTTTTTTAAATCCTGTTCTTTATATAGCCAGCCATTTTGTTCTCTTTTGAGACGCCTGCTGCAGACTGAGCAGATGTTCCTACTGAGCCGAGCGAGCCGACACCCAGACTCCGGCAGTCGTCACCCGGGCGGCTGCAGTCTATTGAGAACCCAGCAAGGCGGCAGCAGCGCCACAGAGCCAGCCTTCATCACCGTGTTTGTAAACAGGGAGGTTTCCCTGCCCCTTTGCCTGCTTGAGGAAGTCTTGCTGGGTGCCTACACCATCTCCTCTAACCTAAATGATCTCATGCCATCTGCAAATCTTGCTGCTTCCCCCACTTTTCCAAGTTATTAATAGATATTAAGAACTGGCAGCTCATTGCCCAGCCTGCTCTCCCCAGCCCCAGAGGTAAACTGTGTCCCTACCTCCCTTGCTCCCAATGCCTGGCTCGCCATCAGCAAGACCCCCAGCATCACTTCCACATACCCACCTCACTGCAAAGGGCTCCAGTCTGCCCACCACAGCTTTGCTGGGCTGCAGGTGTGAGTTTGCCTCTCTGGTCAGGCGGTGTTTCTGAAAGCTGACTCACTCAACTCCTCTGCCGTTGCAAAGTACTCAATAATTCACAACACTAAATGGCCCCTTTGGTTCAGGCTGAGCTTCCCATCCCAAGGGATGCCAGACACGGCACTGCCAGCTCCCGTTAACCATCCTGTCTTCCAGGCACGCTAAGACTGTAGTGCACAACAGAAGGCCCCAGACTGAGCTCCCAAGGGTCTCGAGGTGCTACCCAGCCCTCTGAGGATGCTGCGCACTTTCCCATGGGGGAAAGAGGATGCAGCAGGCTGTAGAGGATAGCAGCAGCAAGTGGGCCAAAAGGACTGGCCCTAGTAGAGATTTCTGAGCAGACTTGTTGGGCAGGAAAAATGTGGAGCAGTCTACCCTGGCTTTTGGGAGACACTGGAGGGCACCCACTTTCCCTCTCCACACACCCAAGAGTGGGACAGATTTGTTTCTTCCCCTTGCCGCTCCTCTCTGGCCTCAGCCTCATTTCTGCTTGTCCTCAGTGCTGCACCCAGAAGCCCCCATGCTGGGCTTGAGCCCCTTCTCCTCTTTCCCTGGGTGACTGGTGATGGCTACATGTACAAAGCTGCTGTCTGTGGGGGATCAGCATCCAGCAGCCCAGGGGTGCTGGGGGGCTATAACAGATTTAACACCTGTGGCAGATGCTGACACATGGGGTGAGAAGAGGCAATGTGGGGAGATGGGCAGCATGAGAGCAAGGAGCTAACAGCATGTTTGTGGCTCAAGCAAGTTGCTTGTACCTTATGGCTTCTCCCCACTCACCCCAGCTAGAAATCCTGCCTCCCATCCCAGAGAAGGTAGCCATTCCCCTCAGTGTCCTTTTCTACAGTTTTTCTTAGTTCTTGAGGAAGAAAAGGCTTGTGTTATTTTTGCCTTTAAAGACAAACAGAAAGAAAATAGGAGTTTAATTCTGCAGGTCTGTGAAGCACTGCTGCCTACCAGAAATAGCTGTTTACCGAAAAAGCAAATAGCCCACATGCGCTTCCATCTCCTAGCACTTTGGTTTTTACCTCTCTTGTCCACCTCATTTTCCCTGAAAGGTCTAGAAGTCCTCCAGGACCATTAGCATCTGCACGGCTCCTCAAGCCCTAGGGAAGGACATCTTCCCCCGTTCTCCGGCCACACATTTCAGCTACACTTTGCCTCTGACAAACACCAAGGTGCTGCAGCACAGGGTCTTCTGCTCTCTCCAAGCTTTGCGGAGGGTCAGACAGGGGCTCATTTAACCAGACTTGTCACTGTGCAGGGAAATCAGCCACTCATGCAGACTGCAAAGTCTTGTTCAGCTGCTCACTTTGAGAGCTTAGCCACACAAAAAGTACCATACATGCACAGTACATGACTTTAAAGCAATCAAAATGTGCTCAAAGGAAAGCCAACTTTGCAGACATAAGCTGAGAGATCTCTTTCTAGCAGAGGTTATTTCCCTGCCTAATTTCAGCATTTTATTCTCCTGGGTTTTGGCAAAAAGGCCATGAAGAAGATTCTGATTTTCTTCCTAAGGATCAGTCAAACCACATTTCTTCGCATTTTCTGCACAGACCCAGCCTGCTGCTTGAAAGATGAATATTTTGAGCAACGAGGGAGCAGAGGTTTAGAGAGAAAACAAGTGTCGTGGCTGCCCCTCAGCATCCCTGTGTTGCCATGCCATGTCCTGCAGCAGGGCGTGAAGTAAGCTGCTTACAGCAGCTGGACATCTCCATCTCCTTGAAAGAAGAACTAAGGATGCAAGTAAGGGTAAAGCCTGTTTTCCTGAAGACAGAAGGGAAACAAAGGAGAGATTTCTCATTCACTATTTCAGGCTCATTTCCTCTAAAACTCTTAAGTAGTGCTGCAAGCCCTGCTTTGATGTTTGCTTACATCCTCCTTTATCTGCTTCTGTGACATTTTGGTGGCTTTTCTGCACAAAATTATACAGCTCCCCTCCTTGCTCCACACTGGCCTCCCTCACACTCAGTTACTCTCTTCTCTGGTCACACTCTCCTCCTGTAGCTCAAATAGCTGACCAGCCTTTTGTACTGCCTGAGATTTGGATAGCAGGTCCTGTCATTTTAGCTATATACTTCAAAAAGAGAATGCATTTGGGGTTTTTATATGTATCTTGAAAGAGAATGGCTATTAACAACAGCTTGTGCTGACCTCCCTGCTGCATCTGATTCATTCTCAAATAAGACAACTAGCAGCACTAAAATCTATACAAAATATATTGCATGCTACCTATTCCTGAACATTTTTATCCAAGGTTTTCTGTTACTTTGATTTTTTTCCTTAAGGTAGGGTCAGGAATGGAAGAAGAGCTTCTGAGACAAGGTTCATGGATATTGTGTTATTTGTATTATTACTATGGATCAAATGGGGAAGAGAGAGAGAATAGTGAAAACTTCTTTCTTCTCAATTTGTAGTGCAAAGGTATTTTCATTATTTCAGGCTAATCTCCTTCTGTTAGACATTGCTATCAAACTTTTCCTAGGCACATCCTCCCCCACTGGTTAGTGTTCATCATATTGCTACTAATCTTATCACAGACTTCATGGCATTCTTTGAGGAAATTCATACCCCATCCCATGGCTCTCCCTTTTCTAATGGTGGCAGACTGATTATACTGAACCTGACTACAAGTGGTAATGCTTTTTCCAACTGTCCTGGGTTCAGCAGTAGCAGTCATGTTTTCTCCCCCTTAGTAGCTGGCGCAGTGCTGTGTTTTTGACTTTCAGCCTGGGAACAGAGCTGATAACACCGATGTTTTTAGTTACTGCTCAAATGTTTACTCTGACCAAGGATTTTCTGAGCCTCATGCTCTGCCAGGGAGGAGGAGAAGCTGGGAGGAAGCAGGGACAGGACACTTGACCCAAACTGACCAAAGAGCTATTCCATACCACAGCACGTCATGCCTGGGATGTAACTGAGAGTTACCTGGAAGGGCTGGCTCACTGCTTGATCGGGCTGGGTATTGACAGGTGGTATTGTATTCTCTTCCCTTATTATTTCCCTTATCATTATTATTGTTGGTAGCAGCAGTGATTTGTGTTATACCTTAGTTACTGCCCTGCTCTTATCTCAATCCGTGGGAGTTGCATTCTTTCGATTCTCCTTCCCATCCCTCTGGGAGCTGGGAGGCGGGGGATGGGGGGGAAGGAAGGGGGAGAATGTGTGAGAGGGCTGCGTGGCTGACTCACGGCCTGGGCTTAAATCATGACACCAACACAGATTCAGATTTCCTCTTTAGAATATTTTTCTGAAGGATAACAGGAGTAATATCTAGTATGGGTATATATATAATTACCATATATGCTCCCTCCCTGGCAGTGTTCAAGGCCAGGCTGGGTGGGGCTTTAAGCAGCTTGGTCGAGTGGAAGGTGTCCCTGCCCATGGCATGGGTTGGAATTAAATGATCTTTAAGGTCTCTGCCAACCCAAACCATCCTATGAACCTATAAATTTGATGGCACGAAAGAAAAACCAAATCAAAATCTCAAAAAAGAGAAAAAAAAGGAGTCACCAACCAAAAGTTTTCATTTCAGTATTGTCCAAATAAAGCATTCAGAGCAATTTTTCATTTCTTTCTACACCAAAAGAGTCTCAAAGCCTCGTAGACAGAATAAAGAATATTAAATGCACAACTCTTCATTTTGCCATGTTTTTAGTTAGTTCATGTTTTCTTCATTTGTAGTCCTTTCTTGGGGTTGCTGGGAGCTGCAGAAGACTCTGCTGAGTTTCTAGAGGGAAGGAACAAGGTACTCACAACTTCCCTACTGTCATGGTTTAAGCCCAGCCAGTAACTCAGAACCATGCAGCCACTCACGCACTTCCCAACTTCTTCCCACCCTACTTCCAGAGGGATGAGGAGGAGAATGGCAAGAAGATAACTCCCACAGATTGAGGTAAGAACAGTCCAGTAACTAAGGTATAACACAAACCACTACTGCTGCCACCAATAATAATAACAAAAAAGAAGGGGAGAGAATACAACTGCTCACCGCCCGCCAACTGATACCCAGCCTGACCTGAGCATCTATCTGGGCCTCCCAGATGATTCCAGATGATTCCCCCCAGTTTCTATACTGGGCATGACATGCTTTGGTATGGATACCCCTTTGGTTAGTTTGGGTCAGGTGTCCTGTCTGTGCTTCCTCCTGGCTTCCTGTGACCCTCCCCACTGGCAGAGGATGAGACTGAAAAGTCCTTGGTTGGAGTAAAAATTACTGAGCAACTAAAACCATCAGTGTGTTATCAGCGCTGTTTTCATAGCACTGCACCAGCTACTAAGAAGGAGAAAAATGACTGCTACAGCTGAACCTGGGACACCTACCCTTGGGCTCTGCTGCAATCCACACTGCCCCATCCATGCAGCCACTCAGTTTTCTACAAGTACTTCTGCTCAAAAAGTGATGCTCTTAATTTTCCATGGGTGCTCTCTACACTACCAATACCTGGCCCCTGCATGGGGAAGCTCTTTACCTGTGCTGTGCTGCACAGAAAACTGTTTCTTGGATAGAGGTCTGAGCAATGCAGACCTCTCTCCTGCACTTTACTAATTTGTTATCTCCACCAGAATGCTATTCTAGCCTAGCAGCTTTGCTAGCCCTTTCTTCTAGAAATGCCCAGCAATATGGAGCTGGCCCTGGGGTGCCTGAAGTGTTTAGCATTGTAGCTGCTGCCCGTAAATGCACCATCCATTGCCCATTGCAGCAGAGTCCTCCTCCGCCCTCTCTATAGCCCATAATCACTGAGCACTGCTGCCAGCATTTGAATTGCAAGTTTACAGCCTGGCTAAATTGCTGTCCGCTCCCAGCAGATCTCATTCAGCATTTCCTCTGTCACCTTCTCACTGGATATCTGTTTCAGATTAATTGGCCCGAAGATGGGGCAGCCTGCGTTTGTCTGGATTATTTCCTGCCCAAGCTGCTAACATCGATAGATATAATTTTTTTAAAGGGAGCATGTTGGCAGGCCATCAGAAAGGAAAACTCCCTGATGGTGCAATTACAGTTTAATGTGTAATAGCCAGCTGGGAGATGCCAGGAAAGCCCAGGCGTTTTGGGCATGTGAAATGCAACTTGCTGCTACACACAGGAAAAAATGAAAAACCCACTGGAGAGGACTTGCAACAGCCAGGGATGAATGGACTCTGTGTGAACCAGTAGCTCGTTTCCATCCCTGCCTTTGATACCATGGGCAGGGAAGGATCACAAAGAGGAATGTAAACCAGTGCAGGAAATGTGGGGATACCTGCAGGCAGGGAGAGCCATTTCTCTTGGTGATGTGCTGAGCCAGAAAATGACACCTACTTGCCCTGATCTTCAGTTCAGTGACATTGATGGAGGGATTAATTCAAACTGATTGACCACACCTTTACACTACACATTGCTGTCACATATGATTAAAGCTGATCAAATTGCTCATTACAGATGAAGCCTCTGACAAACGAGGCCCTGTTATCTTGTCCCCGAAGTATCAGCCAGCAGCCTGTCTACTTCCAGATGGGTCTGCTTTTCGGGTGGCTGTGACAAGCAGTTTGCGTGAAGGCATTCTAACATATGGTTTAGTTGGGACCCTTTTTGCTGTAAATATCCTACTCCTCACTCACTGTTTACATTCTGCCATTGGTCATGAAAGTCATTCTATATTGCTTCTAGCTAGGCGCCGTGCTTCATACACAGCAAAAGCATCCTCTCATTGCCAGTTATTTGCAATCATGCTGAATTGTTCCGTGAGCCTATTATGCAACTGATAGGGCTCTTCAAAATGGTTTTGAGAATAACGCCAGCCTGAGCATTCAATTATATTTATTCACATTACTCTAAAAGATAGCTTGCTTTCATGAACATCTTTGTGGGTAGGAATCCTTTTTTTTCAGCAGTGTTTGGGAACAAAATGGGTCACAATCGCTAAAGAAGACAGGCTGCATGTTTTATTCACAAGCACATTTTGTGAACGTTTATTGCTACATACACACAGCTCTAGTGAAGATGGACATCTCTAGTTTTCCTTCTCATTTGCCCTCCCTTGGTTCTTGTTTTTGTCTCCGTGTATTAACCGCAACCTATCAACATTTTCAGCTATCATGTGGAGAGAAAAAATAAAAAGAGTTTCTGGGAAACTATGCAAAAGGAAAAGTTTATTCCCTCCTAAACCTTTTCCTTAAATTCAATTATGTTGCTCTCATCTGGAACAGGCTAATGGCCATTTACAGAGTCCATATCAGATGCAACCGCATAGTTTCTGCTGAGCAAAAATTTCTCTGGCAGAATGCCACTTCATTTACTGGCAAGTTGGTGTGCTCAGTGCATCTCAGCTTGGACAGATTTTCACCACCTCCCACACCAGATTGCCAGGATGAGTCCCTGGCCCAGTAACAATGCCAGCTCTTCCCCTGCCCTTCGAGCAGATACCTCTTTGGTACCGTAGGCCCCTGGAGCTCTGCCAGCTGTTTGGTTTCTGTCCTGGCCAGCTGGAGTTTCAGGGGCAACTTCTTCATGCTGTGTGCTCAATCTTACAGGTTTTCAGGCCATACTAAATGCTGGGAGACACAGTCTTGCCCTGACCAAACACAAACACCACTGGTCACAGAGCAGCTCAGTCACCCTGCTTCTCAGGTGGTTTTGGGGACCAGGAGGACTTCTTACAACCCCTGCCACAGAAAACTGGAGAGGACATCCTGTTACAGGAACCCAGACTTTCACTCCTGAAAGCTCTTGAGCCTCAGGCTCATCACCTCAGTGTGCTGGGCTTGGGAGGAGCAAACAGACCAAGAAAATATCAACCAACATATCTGTGTGTCTGTGTGTGTATGTCAGAGCCTGTCAGTCAGGAAACAGAATGGAGCCAATGTCCTCCACCCCTAGAAGCCAATGCCAAGAGCATTTGATGGAGGAAGCGAGGATGCAGTGCCTTGAATGTGAAGGAGGAAAAGGGAGGGTTTCTGCCTTATCCAGGTCTCTTCTGTAAAGGTTGTTCCTTTCATCTGCCTGAGAAAGGTCAGTATGGAATAGGAAAATGATTTTTTAAAACCAGCTCTGGGATAAATTACTGCTTTCCTTGAAGTCAAAATAAAAAGCCTCACCTTAAAAAAAGCAGAAGGAGGTGGAGGAGGGGAAAAATATATGGCCTTAACTTGTACTTTATTTACTATCTGGTGATATATTCTTATCTTCTGGGGCTTTTTCAATGCTACTGCTCTTGGAGTCAGCATTTGATATAGAGCACACTTGTGCAAGGACAGCTGCATAGGAGGGTACCAGTTTCCTACACAAGCAGTGACAAACAGACCCAGATGGCTAGAAGGATGTTAGAGCCAGAGAAACCATCCGACACCTCCCAAAGTAGGACTGATCTCACCTTAGGTACTGTTGCCACAAGGTGTGGGGAGTGGCCATCATGCTATGTCCCCATCCAGCACAACAGGACCCCAGAAGTTCCCTTGTAGTAAGGCCTTGCCCCATGAACTGCTATTCAAATAGACCACCCAACATCTCCTTTCCATCAGATGCAAGGGAAGGAGACACAACACCCTCCTGCCACCCTCCTGCCACCCCTTCTGGGTGAAGGTCTGCAAGCATTTCACAAATCTTAATTTGCTAAGTATGCCCCACAACCCTTCTTTGAGGCACTGAATTACTATTTCCATTTCACAGGCAGGGAAGCAAGGGCAAGGAAGTGAGGATGTTTGCATGAGATCCCATATGTTTGTTCTTTATTATGAACTATTGAGCTTCATGGCTGCAGCACGACCTGACTGAAGTGCTAAATAATAACGTGGCTGCATGCAACACCAACCAGTAGCAGGAAGCACAGCTGCAAACTCATGCAAACCTGAGGAATGGTTTGGGCACCCAAGAGCATGTGCTCAGAGACTCAAGGAGCAGAAACACCAGATGCAAGGAAAACCGGACCATTTGAACTCACTGCACAAAGAGGATGCTGCTTCACACTCTGCTTTGAGTCTTGAAAGTGAGTCCAGATTACCCTCAACACACGTGCAGAGCCCAACTGTATTTCAAAACGTGGTTCAAAAGCTGTGGCTTCCCCATTAGCACCAGCAAATCACCCTGATTAACGCATGCATTTCACAGTGTCATAGTCACATCCAGCCCAGAACACAGAACACAGATGATGTTTGAAGTGACCTTTACAGCCTGAATCACCTCCTCAGGATGCAAGGAGTCATAGGGAAGAGACTTTGTCTCCTTTGGCAGTCTGGATGATTATCAGTTACATAATCTCAGTCCAGAAGAAAAGGGAGGAGCTATGCATCAGACAGGGCATCCAGCTACCCATTTATTGGGTTTGTGCCTCTCACTGTGCGAACTGCAGGCTACAGTAAGCTTGTGTAAAGACCAAGCTAATGGTTACAAACAAAAATACACTGCACTGTCAGCCTCCTGGGGCTGTGGGGTTTCCAACATCCTTTTCACAAGAGCTGACACCTACAGCTCTTTCAGCTTGCCTTGGGGGTCATGCCTCAAAACGTGTCCAAGCACCATTCACCCACATCCAGCCCAATGCATTCATCTTCTCAGTCACAAGACAAATAATGTGCTCCAGCTCTGGCTCGCCTTTCTCCTCTGCGTCATCCGGGCTAACCTCTCTCCTTCCCACACAGAACAGCTGGCTCCATCCAGGCTCACATGTTTCCTAGGGAACTTCTGGGGGCTGCATCAGTTTTCCACTAACACTGCACTTTGTTTATGCCCAGAGGTCAGCGAGCCACTGGAGCCATTGCTTTACTGTATGTGAGAGACATTTGTGTCCTCTCTTTGGTTTGGCTGGGAACCCTGTGCATGAGGCAAATGGAGCAGCAGAGCAAAACAAGCTGGAGATCCTCCCCACCATCAGAGCACCAGCTGCCATCCCCTGACTGAGCAGATGAGAGAGCTTGATGAAAAATACAGTAACTTATGTGAAATCTGGCCTTGTTAGACACAACTGTTGTGACTCAACACACGGCTGAGATGAAGAGACGAAAAATGGTAGTACCAGTGCTGCTGCTCTGAGGAGGTAGGCTGTCCTAAGGAAACCATGCAGGCCAGGCAGTACGTCTGCTGGACAGTGCTTCCTGCATCATGTCTGTTCTGAATAGAAGAAATAAATAAGAAAAGGAAACAAAGTGAAGACCAATTTAGGACTCTAACCTCATTGAGAGACCCAGCAGACTGAGGCCAGTACAGGAGGGGAATTGGGCTCAATATCAAGGGGGTTTCTGGCACAGCACTGCAAGGACAAGGCAGTGGAGGCCAGCTTCTCAGTGAGCTGTCTTTGAATCTATTTCACCTGAGAGTCTGCCACCAGTGTCACCCTCATAACAAAAACGCCGCTTAGCACAAGATACTACTTGCTCTCAGAGCCTGGCTGTGCCTTTCCCAGTGGAGTCAGAGGCATGTTCAAATACAAAGCTCCCTCCCACACCACATCACAGTACGCCACATTACTTTCAGGTGAGTTGGCATCAATTCATCCTGCTTCAGCAGAGCCTCCCACAAGAGGTGAATGCATTTAGGGTCAACGCAGACAAGGAAGAGGGACAGAGACATTTAGCACAGCCCCTTCTGCTACACATTGCCTTGGCACTGAGACAGGACACCATTAGCATCGAGGTGTGCAAAGGCAGAAGCTGGTTTTGCACCAAGCAAATCCCACAAAGCCAAGAGTTCTCGGTGTCATTCCCACACCTCTTTACAGCCCATCTCAACCAGAGGTGATTCACTCCAAGCAGTAGGAAGATGTAATCTAGCTGCAGAATGCAACTGGAAAAGCACCTGAAATCTGGCTGGGGCTATAGCCCCTTCCTCAGGGCTTAGGCTATGCTTCTGCAGAGGCTGGCAGCCCAGAGCAGGGACACTGCACCCCTTGTAAATGCTCCAGCAAGACTGGTCCTTAAGAGCCCTGGACAAACCAGGCAGCAGTGAGACGCAAGAAACCTCTCAAGGAATGGCCAAAGAGCAGTGCTGAGTGCTTAGGATGGAGGTGAGAGGAGACCCACACCACCTCCCCTTTCCCAGTGCTGCAGCACAGCCTGGCCACGTCCCATTCCAGCAACAGGGATCCTCTACCACGAGCGATGCCCTCCCAAAACCCGCAAGCCTTTGCTGACACCAGTGAGCCACCCCAAAGCCCCTCCTGGATAGCCAAGCACCAGCACTCACCACCAACGCTCACCACTTGTTGCATTCTGGCTTTCCACTGCTCCCTCAGCTCCAGCACATGAGCAACCTACCTGTCAAACAAAAATAGTGGCAGTGGCAGCACACTGCCCAGGGCCAATGTGTGCAGGCAAGCCCATGCAGGTTGGACATGGCCACCCAGCCTGCCCTGGCAAGAGCAGGGGTTTTGCTATTGCAACAGCAATGGAAGGATATTGCACCTCCCTGAGGAGGAGCCCGGTTCCTTGGCACTATAGCGCAGAGCACCCCACAGGGGAAAATGCTCTATCAGAATGCTTCATTTTGTACCCTTAAAATGGGGCAAAGGATTCACCGAGAGAGCACTCATGGAGCCCATTTTAACGAGTCACACATCACAAATGTGATTTCAGGCAGCTCATCTGCAGCACCTTGCAGCTTAGTTGACAGCCTGAACAAGCAGGAGAGACAGGCATTAGAGAAAACAAGTCAGAAACAAGGCAGGAAAGAAAGACCAGAGAACAGAGACAGCCTAACAACAAAGGCTTGTCTGTTGTGGAGAACAGAAAGTAAGTGTGTGCATGTGTGGCTGTGCAAAGAAAAGGAGTATATTTATACCTGAAGTTGTGAAAAAGGTGCCTATCTATACATAGTTTGTTGTAATAATTTATTACAGGTAAGACTGTGCTTAGGAAGTGGAGACATACATATAAGTGTGAGTTATATGTTGTCTCACTGGGCACAGCTATAGAGCATGAAATGTTTATTGTGTGCATGTGTCGACTAAGAGAGAGGGGTGCTAACCTGAGGAAGGGAATTGCAGGAAAATGATGCAGTTAGGGCATAAGTGTATACAGCAAGGCTTCATAGCAGAGCATGTAAAAAGCATTTGTTGATAGAGCTTTCACACTTGAATCTGCAAGCACCCATGAGAAGTGAGGAGGAAACAGCATGTGTTTGGGGTTGGGGCTAAAAAGAGTGCAGTTCTGCACATGTGAGAGAGGAAAGACCATGGGATGCTCACATTCACAGAAGGGAAGCGTAGCAGGGATGCTGCACTGTGACTGTGTGTGTTAAAATTCACCCCAAACACGTGCTGGGAGCTTTATAATCTGTCTGATACTGGTGTTGCATGCGGCCACTCCTCACTGCACATGGGCTCTGTACATTTCTCAGGCCTGATGCCTCTGATTTGGAGTCTGATGGGCAGGATCTTTGGCTAAAATGTTCCAGCCTTTGGAAAAGCAGGCTTTTCAGGGAGCAACATCCAACCAGCGAAGAGAGCCAGCATGAGGTGGCATCTCAAAAAGACATGCTTTTAGCTTGCCATTCTTGCTTGCTGAGATGGAGTGGTTTGTTCCTTTCTCTAAGCCCCACTGTGGTTTGAGCACGGGTGATGTTTTACTGAAACCTTCATGTTTTGGGGCGCTTTACAGGGGGGAAAAGAAAGGAAAAAAAAAAAAAGAAAAAAACCCCAACAGATCTGATTTTGACCCCTGAATCACCGCGTGGTTACAATAGACTTGCATGTGTTGTAGATGAGCATATTGGTGGGCACTGGTATGGGCATGGGTATGGAGAGGATTTGGGGCACAGGAAGCGGGGCTGGGTGAAGGTGGGAGAGGCACAGCCCGCTGCTGCCCACGCACCGAGTGGAGCTTTGTGCTCTCCTTTCAAGCCACGTTTTCAAGCAGCACATTCCCAGGAAGATGAAAACGGGTTTGTGTGAAGGAAAGGAAGGGGGTGGCTGGGAAGAGAAAAAAAGGAGAGGGAAGAGCCCAGCAGCAGACACGGCCGAGCACAAAACAGTTGTTTTCAGGTGCCCTCTTCTGGCCTTGCTGGGGTTTCTCTCCTCGATCAAGCCAGAGCTTTCGGGACCCAAACACCCGGTCTGCTATGAGCAAATGTGTCTGGGTTTTGTTTTTTGTGTTTTGGTTTGGTTCGTTTTCCCCTCGCCCCATCTCATCCTCATGTGTGGAAAAGGAATCCCACCAGGAGCTTCCTCTACTCACCATCAGGTCGCACCTCTGAGCTGCTGCAGCCGCTGCAGTTGATACCATGAGCCAAAATAGTTAACCAGAGCAAGGAGTGCCTTACACAGCAGGAAAGAATAAGATAAATTAAGCCAGGAGTCCTTTAGAAGCTGAACACTTACTGTACTTAAGCAGATGTAACCCTGCAGGTTAATGTGCTTCCTGAAAAAGACAAGGAGAAGGGTACGAAGGAAGGGTGGAAGAGGACAGGATGAATGGGAACCAACACAGACACATACTTTCATAACTATATTTCCTTCAGGACATGAGCCAAGATCACCCTCCATCACACAAGAAGAGAAGCATTTCAGGAGTGGAAAGATGAATGATTTTGATCTAAACCATAAGGGGACCCATGGGTGAGACAAAGGGCAGTGTTTACAAATTGTACTGGGAGAGGCTTCAACTTGGTGTAATTTTTTATTGGCACAACCTCCCCAGGGATGTGGTGGAGTCCCCGTTGCATGAGGTCTGCATGATACAACTGGACAGGGTGTCAAATAATGTCACCTAGGTTCCCTTTACTGTGAAGGGCTGGACCACATGATCTCTGGGGTCCCTTCCAGCTGTTCTACAGTTCTATTTAAAACACAGTGAAGAAATCCCAGCATCTCTAAAAACAAAACCATGCCAGTGTGTCTGATTTGGGAGGCTGCTTTCAGTTCCCTGTTGCCCCCTGCCCGGGCTGTGGTTTACATTCCAGTTCCTCTGCCAGAATTAGCATCATCAGATTTTCCAGCACTCCTTCTGCTGTGTGAGGAAAGAGGAGGCATTTACAGGACAAAGCCATTAGAAGCTGGGAAAAACATAAAATGAGCTGCAAGGGCTACTCCCACCTCTGCCCTTCCATTGGCACTCAGCCTTGAGTGCATCCCAGATTCTGAGCCTTCGAAGCTGCTTTTTGTTTTCCAGAAGACAGGTCATCTCAGTGTACCATGGGGACGTTTGCCACGTGCTGTGTAAGTGGCAGAACATGTTTGAGCAGCTGGAAGAGGAACCAAAACTTGAACTTGATTGTAGTGGAGATCACAAACAGAAACTAGTGACTGATGTTTTGTTTGGAATACAAATAACACAAATCAAGTGTTTAAGAAAAATCTCTAGCCTTGACTATTCAGATCTTCTTGGATGCATAACATGATCTAAATTAGATGGGCCATTATTCTATTTGTGCATTGGACTGATATTTCTTACAGGCACAAAACACACCTTACTGGGGAGAGGTATGTGTGGGCCCACTGAGCTCATGAGTATGGATTAGGTCGTGAAGCTTGTGACAATAACAACTTTTCCACAGCCTGTTCTAGGAGAAAGTCTTATGGCTCCCAAATACTCTAAAGGCTATTAGTCAGGATGTAAATTAGCACAAGAGAGGAGTAAAAGTCATGGGAGGAAGGGCACAGAGCCATGTCTGGGTTGTGCTGGTGTTGTCCCACTAGATGACAACACCAACGTGTTCTTGCACATCCCACTCTCCCACCAGCACTAAACTGGCTGCTGCAGACTGCCACTTGTTGATTCCACTTCTTGTCCTGATAGCTTTACAGCTGAACAAAGCTCTCAGGCCACATCCTGCAGGACAGGGCTTTGTACAGGAGTTATTGGGTAGTTCTGTGCTGTAAATTGCCTTCCCTGCCTAAAGGTGTGTGCTGGAAGCTGACTAACAGGTGCTGTGCTTACATACAGCATTCCAAAAGTGTTTTGGCCATTGTATGGCCAGCACACAAATTCCTCTTCTCCTCCAGTGAGACCAAGCAGCCACTAGTTCCCTGAGCAGCAATGAGCTAGCTGACCCTTGGCTTTGTGTCTCCCTGTTCAGCTATGCTATTCATCACTCAAGGTAGAAACTTTAACCCAGGACCACTGGAAAGGGACAGTTTAGGATCTAAAACAGGCATAGCACAAAATTCCCATGCTTCATGCACACAACTTCCCTCAGGGAATGTTTTCAGTGGCATGGTTCAAGTAGGGCTTCCATCCTGGCTCACTCTGGGTTACACCTAACTGAAGTGGTGGTAACTACATGTCCAGCTTGCCAAAGCTACCAAGAGATCCATGGCAAAGATGCATGGCCTGGGTTCCTGCCTGAAAATCCAGACTCCAAGATGCAACTGCCCCATGAGACCATCTACTTGTATCACACAGCTGCACAGCACTTGGAGCTGGGAGAAGGTGCAGAGCACTGCTGGGCTAAGCCTCACCAGTCCCATGGAGAAGTATCATCTGTATCACTTCTTCCATCCCACCTTCCTGCAGCAGGATTTTTTTCAAAAGGATTCAGCATCTTCCTTTTTATACCTTGAAGAAGCAGAACTTTTGCTTTCTTTCTGATCAACTTAGGCCTGTAAACCATTCCTCTGTGCTATTTCTTACTGGGGCTTCAGAAGCACATGTCCTTCGAAATACAGGAGAGGGAGAGGACCAACAGTTCTCACTGTTTAACGTATGTGTACGTTTGTTGAGACAGCTGCTTTGGTGCCCTCCTGTAGGGGTGCAGTTTTTCATCTCTAGATAAGACATCATGCTTGCATTTGCTTCAGGTGCTCTGTCACATACGTTCTTCTCTAGCACAGATGCTCTGAGAGAAAGAAGATTCACAGCTGCTTCTACAGTTGCCTTCCTGAAATGCCTCTTGTCGCTTGTCGACAAGCCATCTAACCCTGGCACCATCTGTAGCTCTTCAGAGCTGCAGTTTGGTGGTTTTCCTAAAGCTGACCCAGTTTCCTTGATGTGATGTTCTCAACATCAACAGGCAACATTTGATATTCAGAGACATACATATACAAACCCTTTTCCCTAGAACACACCCCAGGAAATGTGTCCCTGTGGTACAGGGATGCCAAGGAAGAGCTGCAAGAATGAGCCTGATAAGGGGGAGTACTTTGGCAGCAATAGCCAGGAGCATATTTGTTGTTCTCAGCAGCATGAAACTATGTGGTCTGAATGTGGTCCATGTGTGGCCTGAATTTGTAGGCAAAGTTAAGATGTCTGATACATAAATAGGTTGAGGACAACATTTATTTTCACCCTTTTTCCCTTATTAAATGGACCTTCCTTTGGTACACCTCAGACTCTCAGCAACTCCTCCAACACTCAGGATTTAACTTCCCCTACAGGGGCTAAAGGCTCCTACAAGTCACTTGCTGTGCAGACATTTCCTTCCTATCAGTGCTTTTTGAAAAGAAAATTATGTTACTTGGTTCCTCTTCTGCAGTGGCTAGCTTCTGGCTAAGCTGGTCCCTTTTTTAGTTGGCTAAAAAGAAAAACAGAGTCTATAGAAATTGTAAGCTCAGCAGAAGGGTGTTGGAGGTTTTGCTGTTTGAGTTTTGGGCTTGAGATAAAGACACTTCCCCTGTAATAGGAGCCACATCCTCATTCTGCCATTCACTTCCACTGGCTCTGGCTACTGTAATCACACTGAAGCCGACAAAAACTGAAGTTTTGGCTACTGCAGTGACCGGTGTGCCAGCAGCACTCAGGCCTTGCAGTCACCCCAGTGTTGTGCAGTCTGTTGGCTGTACAGCCATCCATACAGTCCGGTGTTGTACAGCCATTCCCAGAAACACAGCTCCCTCAGGTGGCGTGTTTAAAAGCTGTAAAATCTCCAGGAAAGCAGAAATGGGACTAAACATTGACGCCAGCACAAAACAATACCTACAAGTACTCCCTTCTCAGACAAAAGGGGAATTCAGGACCCTGTCCCCAGCAGGAATACGGCCAGGAGCATTGCAGGAGCATCCCAAGCCTACAGACCACCCTCCCAGGTTTCACCATCTGCCTAGTGCTCAGGGCAGGGAGAGCCACTGAGGCTCTCACCATCAGTGTGAGATGAGAGGTCAGGAGTAAAAGCAGAGCAGGGCAAGCCCGCAGCCCCCTGGCACAGAGCAGGGAGCTTAGTGAGTTTCTGCCTAGCAGGACCCTTCAGTGAAGCTGACAGCAAACACAGGCAGCTCTGGGGCACCCAGCCAAATGGAGAAGGCACTGAAGAAGGCTTTGGGAAGAGCCCATCATAGAAACAAGTGAGGTGCACACATATTTTGCGGAAGAAAAGCTAGAAAGCCAAGCACCCTTGCGTAGGAACTCATTGGCAAACAAGGGTCCCTTTACTTCATTCCCATTCTTCACAGGAAACCACTTTGCCTCTGTGTCGTGGTTTAAGCCCAGCCGGCAACAAGGACCATCCAGCCACTCGCTCACTCCCCCCTTTCTTCCCCTCCCACCCCCCACCTCCCAGCTCCTGGAGGGATGGGGAGGAGAATCTAACGAATGTAACTCCCACAGGTTGAGATAAGAGCAGTCCAGTAACTAAGGTATAACACAAACCACTACTGCTACCACCAATAATAATAATGATAAG
>JBCJKH010025221.1:0-11248 GCA_039877255.1 Loriculus beryllinus | reverse complement strand
GCTCCTTTTGATGCAGCCCAGGATACGGTTGCTTTCTGGGCTGCAAGCGCACACTGAAGCCGGCTCATGTTCAGTTTCTCATGGACCAACACTCCCAAGTCCTTCTCAAGTTGGTTCATGGTCTGTATTTCACCCCTTCCCCATCGTGCCTGCAAGCAACCCTGCACGCAGGCAGAGAAGAGCTCTGTACAGACACTCTGAAGTAGCACCCTGAACTGCGGTGCCTTGGTCTCTCTTGCCTCTTGTCTTGGCATCTTGAAAGTGCTAATGCGATGCAATAATTTGATCATTTTATCAAAATTGGGTTTATTAAAGTATTCACACTCATTTGTTGCAGAACTCCAGATAAATGAAGTGAGACTGTCCATGACAAAGCAGACTTGTCTCCTCTCCCTGCAAGGGATCCTGGCTTTTTGGCTACCTGTTTCCAACCAAGGGCTGCCTGTAATGTTGTGGGAGCTCTGATTTCTGGATTACTCCTGCAGACAGGATGACTGGTGTAGCTGTGTTGTCTTGTTTAGACCTGCAAAACCATGAAAGATGCAAAGTTGCTTTCTATTTAGTTCTTTGGCAAAAAGCAATCCTGAACAAAGGGTTGAGCATACCTTTTGTTAAGTAATTAAATCTGTTTTTCTCCCTCTGTAGTGCCATCTTCCTGTGCCTTTCCCATTACACTCCCTACTTTGTGGTTTGACGAAGAGTGATGCTGGATCACTGGGTGGGAAAATTCATGACAGTTCAAAGCACAGTTTAGGTGGAGTTTAGGTGGTCTGATCATATGGTTGCCACTGGTGAAGTAAAATCAGGCAATAGCAACCTTGAGCTGGATGAGTATCTGACATGCCGCATGTTATCCCATCTTGCACTGTCTAGCCATCGCTTGTTTTACACTTGGATTGCCAATGTCATCGCAGATCATACATATCTGTGCTGACTCCACATGTTAATCATCATGCCAAGGGATGATCATGTAAGACCATGGAGGAGATGGGTTGCAGGTGGTATCTGAATGCAGCCAACCCCAATGTTCTCTCTACTCTGTCCCAGCCAGTTCAAGACTGGGAATGTGATAGCTGTGCTCATGGCCGTTAGGTCATACTGACTGTTAGGAAAGCTGTGGTTGTGTGATGTTGCTGAGGGATGAGCAGATACCTTGTGCTCACTCTCCAGGCACAGATCATTGGCAGGAGGAGTGGTGTGGGCTTTGCAGTGCTCCAGGCTGTAGCAGGCTGCTCTGGGAAAGTGCTGTCCTGCTGACCCTTGTGCAGGGCCGCTGACGTTAGTGAAGTTGCTGTATGTTGCCACCCTTTCCCCTTGCCAAGCCTGTCCATCTTGTGCTGCCCTGGCACAGGGAGCAATTCTTGCCTGGTCTGACTTGTAATCTGACATCTTGCTGCTGCAGCAGCTCCTGGGTACCAGTGACGAACTCTGCTTTTGGCTCTCTGGAGGGGAATGAATAGGGACATGCTGGTTCTCCCTCCTCTGCCCCCAGAGAAAGCCCACTCCTGGTGGATGTTTTGGCCACTTTATGGAGCAGTGTGTGCATTGGGTTGCTTGTGTGTATTTAATTGGTTCTGAAGAGAAGAGGAAATCCTTCTTTATCCTGTACCTTCTTTATTATGCTACCACAGGCAGAGCATCCCGCAGCAGCAGTGGGCAGGACAGACAGTGTTCCCTGTAAGGGCAGTTCTCCTGGCTGTCTTTGCAGACCTGTCAGTGGTAAAGAGGATGAGGCAAGCAGAACCACCGTCTGCTTCAGTTGCCTGCCAGCACCTCTCTGCACAGGGCAGAGAGGCAGCACATATGCTGCTGGTTGAGGAAAGGCCTTCCAATCTGCCTTGGAAGGGCACAGAGATCCTGTGTAGGGAGTCAGCATCCGCTGAGCCTGCCTGGAAGGCTTGGCTGGAAGAAATGAGGTTAGCAGAAGTTTCTACAGCATGCCTACCAAGTGGCGGCTCAAGTTGGCCCAGGATGCTGGAAACCACTTTGTAGCCTGGGAACGTCTCCATCTACATCCAATCTGTGCAGCAACCAGCCATGCTAAAGAGCAGGGAAGTGACACTCCCTGGGCCTGTTTAGTAGAAGATAAAGCACCATATGGAAGCTGATGGCTCAACCTGACACTGAAAGGTATCTAAAGAGAGAAAGGAAACACAGGGCCCACACCCTTAAAGAAGGGTGTGTGGGTGCCATCCTCAGTGATTGAAACTTGCACTGTCTGATCTATCTGTGGTTTCAGTCTCTCTTCAATAGCACTTTTGCTAAGGGGACAGTTGGGAAGAAGTTCTGCTTCATAATAAGCTTCCAGGGAAGATCGGATTTGAGATCAGAATGTGATTTTTCTTGTTTAGTTCATATTCTCTCAGGAAAACTAAACTAGTCTCTCAAATCTTCAGATTTGATTCTTTTTGTTTTGTCCATTAGATTTCTGCTTTGAACTCTGATGGCAGTGCATTCCTGATATATCTTTGGTTTTTATTTTTCTATTTTAATCACTCTCTCTTCTTTCCTGCCTTTTGTTTTACTGTAACCTCTCCCTCTCCTGCCTGGTTTATGTTGCCTCCTTCTTTTCTCAGAAGTTAAGCACTGGAACCTTCTGCTGCTGCACCCAAGCATTATTTCTGCTACAGTGCCTTTTCTAATACCCTGGTAGCTGATTGGTCCCAGATTTCTAGACATCTGTCTCAGTTGCAGTATCTAAATTTGATGCTCTTTAGACTCAGCTTTGTAACGTAGAAAGTTTTATGCAGTTGGAAATCCATGGAAAGTATGGACACTTAGCACTTATGAAAATTGAGTACCTTGTATCTCAGGTGGACAAACAGAAAATAAAGTGCTTTTAAATCTGGAGAAACTTTTGGAGACTGTCTCCTTTCTCCCTAGCTATCCTTTTATGATTTGCGGGACTGGGATAATTCTGCTATGTAGCTGTGAACATAGTGAATAGGTGGTCATTTTCTGTACTCTCACAGTTCAGAATGACAAGCCACATCATTAAAGCTCACTGCATGTGTACTTGATATTAAACAAATTGGATAACTCTGAGATTGCTTATTTCTTCCAGAGATACAAAGATGAATAGAGCCAAAGCCATTTGCAGCCTGGCGTGTTTCAGCTCAAGGCTGCTAATGACGCATCCTAAAAACACAGAGCATCAGCAAGTGCTTTGTACTTTGCTAATATTTTTCCTGCAGTAACATGAGAGCAATTACAGCTTGGAAGGGTGGGAGCTGGAAGGCTGGAGGAGATGAAAACATTCAAAGAGGAAAACAGAATTTCAGAAAGTGAGGCAGGGGGTGTATGTGTGTGGGTGAGGGAGCAAGCATCTGTAAATAGCTGCCACTGACAGCTTCTTTTGAAATATATGGGAATTGAGAAAGAGAGAGGTAAAACAGCTGCAAGTGTGCATATGTTTTATGGAAAAAGGAGAGGCATGTGCAGCTTTCCTTTCTTCCCTCTCCATGTGAGGGAAGGGGCAAAAGAGCAGAGCTGGGCAGGAGTCCATGCGAGGGGTGAAAGCGGAGCAAAACCAGGGTGAATTTGGAGGAGAAAGAGATAAACTCAAAGATGCTTTCAGGAATGGGTATAAACTGTAGTGCAGCTGATGTAAAATCCTGTGTCTTGCTAGTGACTGCCAGGGAGGGGAAAATTGCTGTTGCCACCTGCCTGCAGTTCCAGCCTGTCCTCCCTCCCTCCATTTTATCTTTGGATTTATAGTAATAAGAAATTGGCCTTCCCAAGAGCAGGTCATGGGAGTTGACTGAAGGATTAAAGCCAAGCCTCAGAGCATATAGTAATGCTTGTGAATCATTGAGACATCCTCTGTATTGGCAGGTTGATGGATTCTTAACTAGGTTGTTAGTGGCATCTCAGTGTTGCTGTCCGAGATGTGCTTTTTGTGTTTTAAACTCTGACTTAGAGAAACAAGTTCATTTCAGGCTCTTTGTGTTTTTCATCTCCTTTTCTCAGCTTTCACTTCTCTAAATGTAGACTTCTTTTGACAGATCATCTCCATGGTAACTAACAGGACCGGGCTGCCTGCAGAAATTGTAGTAATAAAGTGGTTGGTTTTTACACATGATGAAAAGATGATGAAGCACAATGATAGGTGATAAAGACACAGGTAATTGCTCTAGAATAATATTGCTGCCAAGAAGATGACTGAACTCCCACACGGAAGATGAACAGATAGTGTATTTATTGAAATTCATAGGCTGAGAGAAGAAAAATGTAATTGATGGCCGTGTAGGTTTTGTTTCAGTTTACTATACACTGAGCAGAGCTTGGAGAGCAGTGTGCCGGCAGATGGAGCCCGTATGCAGAGCCACTGTTTTCTCACTGGAAAACTGGTTTTTAGCTTGAGAACAGAATTCCAATCAGTGCCATAAAAGCAGCATAACCGCTAATTGCTCTGATGCATTTCTCTGTTTTAGATCTGTCACATAGCCTTGTTTTATTTTAGAAAGGGTGTAACGCTTTTGTAAGAACAGTGGTGGTAACTTATACTGGCATACCAGGAATGTCAGAGTAGAAAGCAGAAGAGCAAATACTTGCAAAACTTGTGCTCAGTACAGGTTTTCCAAGACCAGTGTGTGTTTGTGTTAGCAAATGGCAGCTGTAGGTTATTTACTGACCTAGGTGCTGGAGACTCTTTCCTGGTATGGCAGTTCCATTGTTCAGATCCATGGAAAGGCAAACACAAGGTGTTTTCCTTCGATTGCACTGTGTGTTCAAGTATGAGACAACTGGTGAATTTGATGTTGAGGCTCTTGTGAAAATGACTGTGTATGGCAGTGCTGTGGATCTGATTTGAATGGCTTCATAGCTGCTCTGTAGCGTGGTGCAGCGGTCCTAAGCGTGGAGTGCTCTGGCATCCCCTGCCACAGGGCTTGGTGCCTTCACGTTCCCAAAAAGATTGCTTCAGTGCTGCCAAAAGAACATACATGTCCACAGATGTAATTTTCTGAAAGGTCTTTCTCTGAGAGGTGCAAATAACCCTATTTATGACAAGAGTGCCAGCTCTGCACCATAAGGGTTTTTCCCCATGTGTAACAAAAGCTAACATTTGGGAGAAATACTGTTGGGGTGAACTGGTTGAGTTAAAGTGCTGGTGGCAGGCTGTTGCCTTCCCTGGGGCTCCTCTATTCTCCACAGCTTTAGCACCTCTGGTGTGCCTCTGCTAACTTCATAGCACCATGATTTATTGCTGATAATGTCTGGATGCTGTTTAGTAGATCATATGATTCTCTCTTTCTCTACAGTCTGGTGCTACTTTATTGATTGTATAACTCATTTTCTCATCAGGTTCAGTAAGGAAACCACTTCCCACTTGGTTTTATATCCAGCTGCACCTACTCACATATTGACTACATTTGTAGGACTTGCGAGCAAGAGGCTTTGAGAACGCATCTAACTAAAAGAAAAAACAGGTTCTTTGTCTTACAATGAAGCATTTGTCATACAATGCCATTCTTATTGGCATTGGTAGTGCCAATGAGAATGAAAATAAATATCTTGTAATACAGAAGAGACTTTCTCTCCAGGACACTTTGTCCTAGGGAAGAAATTGAAAGTTGCAGGTTCAGCATTTGACAGTGTTTGTGTCAAATTCATCCTTCTTTTTATTTCTTCCCTTCAGATTGGCAGGGCCCCCACATCTTCTGTGGCACCTGAAAAATCTGATTTGCATGCAAATTGCTCCCGTTTAGGTTAAAACACTGCTATCATTCTTTTTTTCAAACTTCTTTCCTTTTTCATGCAGAAAAGGAGGGGTAGAAAAAGTTACTTAAGTGATACACCTTCTCCATACAAGATGAAACAGAATTGCACTGGAAGTGGAAAGATGTGCTTTTTTGGGACCTGTCAGCCAGCCAGCAAATGGAGTGTTAAGTTAGAGATGTCGGCGAGATGTACTATATTAGTAGAAGAAAGAATAGGAAAGGAAGAGCATGAATCTGAGCACTGAAAGGAGAATACCAGATATATCTGAGCAGCTATTCAAGAGCATGAAGCATGGCTGGGGTCGTATTAATCCAGCTTGGTGACCATCATCATCACCACAATGAGCTTTCCTGATCTGTTTTCAGCACCAGCCATTAATGTTGCTAGATACAGGCACCTGTGAGGTCCTGTGGACCGCACTGGGGGACCTGGTAGGGTCTGAGGAACCTAGACCATGTGATGGGGTTCTCTGGAGAAGGCAGCACAGGGCATCCTTCAAAGGATAAGCCTTGTTTGGAATAAAGGGCTGGATGTGTTAGCTTGAACACAGATTTGTCAGGTGCTTGGTAGCCTGGGTGCTGCCAACTCCTCTCTGCCAGGCTGGCTTTGTTTGCTCCCCAGCTGCGGGCCTCTTTTCTTTTTTTCCCTATTCCTGCTCTGCCCTTCACCACTAATCGATTGTTTCAGGCAAAGCTGGTCGAAGTGGTTTTATTCAAAACTTATTTCCCTGGCAGCAGAGCTTGAGAGCATCAAAGAAAAATATAAATAAAAAGATACTGTAATTTTTCTTGGAAAAATTCTCATTTTCAAAGTTAGAAGCTGAGCTGTTGCCACCCAGCTGGGGGGGGGGGGGGTGTCATAACAGCTTTCCAATTGGTTTTGCCTTTTCTGCTTTACCTTCTCTCCTTTCTTCCTTCTGTTTCTATTCTCCTTCCCCATTCTATGATTCTACAAGCTCTTTTTCCCTACTTTGCTGTGTAAAAACTGCCAGAAAATTGAAAGGAATCTAGGCTGATATGGAGACTTCCTGTCCAAGTTGAGTGCTTTTCATCGAAAAAACAATTGGATGTTTTTTCAGTCTCCCTTCCTCACAAAATTAATGGTTATTCTTGGAATGGTTTCTGCCTCGGATGGGCTAAGGCTTCTCTGGTTTCCTTGCCCATTAGGGTGAGTAACAGCCAGTGGGGCAGAGCTGGGCTGGTGCCCTGTGTGCTGGTTCCCACACCTCTCCAGCAGGAAGCAAAGCCTGTCCATGAAACCGCCTGTATGCTTCTTGAGTTTCCCACTGATTACATGCACATCGCTGGGCTGAAAGTAGGATGCTGCTTTGCCATTACTGGAATGATGTTATCTGGCCAAGAGAGTTACTGTTGGTAAGTGCTTATCCTTGTGGCAGAGCAGGCTCCAGGCTGGAGGAGATCATGGGCTGGTAGAGGATTCACTGCTAAAGAAGTGACACTTCCTTGTGCTGCTTGGCATAAATTGAGAGCATCTTAGTAAAATAAATAAATAAATTAATAGTAAAATGAATAAAGGTAAGGTTCTAGATTAATGCCTTGCCCTAGTTTAGGGGAGAGCTGGGATTACAATATCCAACTTTTGTACAATTGAGTTGCGGGACCAGGGGACTGGTATTGACTCTGTGTCCATGTCATATCACTTGGGGTGATGCTGTCAGTTGCTGGGTGATTAGCAGCATGAATTAGCTTTAAAATACCTTTTTCTGCTGGGACTCCTACCCCTGAACTTAAAGCAAACGGTCAGAAAGATTTACTTGACAGATGAAGCTATTGGAGCAGTTTATTTGTTTGGTCTACTGAGTGAAAGCTGCAAACCAAGCAGTTAATTTTTCATCCTTTGTTAACAGCTTGCAATCTTACAGGTTTGGACTGTATTTAGATTTCAAAATAACTTAAAAAGCTAAACAGAAAACCAATCTGTGGTGCGCTGCCAGAAGAATGGTTGTGCTGTGTTAAAGCAAAGATCTCTGGTGCTGGCTGGTAGCAAGTACCTGGGGAGAATGTTTAAGAATGGTTTGGCTTCTGACTGCAGTTTGGGGACTTCTAACCCCAAAAGTATGGCCTTTATGTTTGTTAGCCTGTGATGAACCCATACTTCATTTGTCCGTTAGCTTTTTGAACCCATTGTGCTCCCAGACCCTGCATTGTCCTGCAGGGGTGAGTTTCATAGTCTTGTGTTGCATTAGGTGTTATTTCCGTTCATTGTGTTTTGTGCTTGATACCTACTCATTTTGTTGTGTGCCCTCTAGTTCTTTTCTAGAAAGTGGTTACAATTCATTCCTTATTTGCCACCTCCATACCACTTACCATTATATTACCCCTCCATTCCTGTGCTGATCCCATAATTACCTCTTTCTCTATCTGAAAAAGTGAAGTTTTTACTTGAGCAGAAGCTATTTCAGACCCCGCATTATCCAAGTTGCTTGTCAGTGTGGTTCTGTTATAACCTTTTCAAGACTTCTGCACTGTATTGAAAAAATGGGGGTGCAGTATGGATTTGTCATGCCAAGGCTGTTTTTGTGGTCTTTTTCACTAGTTTTCATAATATTTATTTCACTTGTTACTAAACACTGAGCTATTTTCAAAGAACTGGTTCCACAATCACTAAGATACCTTTTATAAGTGAAAATAGCTGAATTATGTCCTTCAGCTTCTTTACAGGTAACACTGCTGCAAAATTCGGCTTTCCTACTCTAGGCCTAGCGTCATGAGTGTTCCTTGTGCACCTTCATCATCTCTGACCCCACGAGCTCTCAGGAAGGTGCCCTATTTCTGCAACACTTGAAAAAGAGTTGTAATTAAATTTTTATGCTGCTAGGAAGTTGCTTACCACAGTTGTTTTTTTGGTCTGCCCTGCTATGATTCCACATTTAACTTGCCAGAAGTTCACGATCTTTTCTTCTTTTGCTCCTTTGAACACGATATTCACATTCTGAAGGATATTCATTTTCCCCTTTTTGTCTTTACTGCCAGCAATTGCCTTAATCTGCTGTTCAGCCCCAAACAACGAATTGATTTTTTTACCCTTTTTAAAGTATTTTGAATTAATGATGTAAGTATCCTGATGCTTTCCTGTAGTACCCGTACATGATCTCCTGGAAGTATTTGCAGCTTTCCAGCTCTTTCTTTTTACTGCTACACTGATTTTTTGTGTGGTTCTGCTTTTTCAGATCCAAGTTTATTGCTTAGATTTCTGTGGGTTTGCTTTTTTTTCTTCTTCTATAGGATGCTGAAGAATGTGTCATTGGGGATGAGCTGCTTTTCTATTACAGTTTTTTAACTAGTTATTTATAATGTCTAAAAATAGTGTTTTAATCATCCTGTCAAGATAGTTTCCCAGTCTGTGTGGGGTGGTTTCAAATCATTCCTGTTTTCTGTCTACATATCCAGTCTCCTGTAATCCCATGGACCAATGTTACAATCTGGTTGGTTTTAAATTAATCTTCATTTGTGCTTTTTTTAACAAGTCACACCATTTCCCCACCTGCCTCACTTGCTCTCATGTTCTCCTGCTTCTTGGATTTGAGGGGTTACAGTTTCCCACTGGGTTTTGTCTTCCCTTGAGCCTTATCTTGCTGTGTCCCCCCTATGTGAGTCCTCCTCCTCTGCAACAGCGTGGGGCTTGCTGCTGGAAGGTGGGAGGTGGATGCAGTCGGTGTCTGCTCTCTTTGGCACAATGCTCTGAAGGTAGGGAATTGCCTCATCAGCAAGCTGTCCTTTGTTGTAGGAAGCACCACTGTGCTGTTGAGTAACAGCACAGGTAAACTTAGAGTTTACCTTGAGTACTGTGCACAGTGTTGGCCCCCTCACTCTCAAAAGGATATAGCAGAACTGGAAAGATGCAGTGAGGTTGACAGTGTGGATGTTTCTAGTGCTGGGCATGACTGATTGACAAAGACTCATAAACTGTGAAAAGATACACAGACTTATGTGAGTAGTAATGGGGAGGTGGGCAGAGAGTGCTTTTCACTGCCTCACAAGGCCTGAGGGCTACCAGAGGAAGCCAGCTTGAGGAGGAACAGAAAGAGCTGGACCTTCATGCAGTGAATGGTAGGTCTGCAGAGGTCTCTGCTGAAGAGATCTCTGCTGGGCGCAAAACGTGTACCTGGGTTCAGTGGGAGGCTGGTTAAGTACCTGAAGAAAACAATGAACCGTGTCAGGCTCAAAATCCTTGGAAATGAACATGGTTGGAGGTGCGAAGGCTACTCAATGCACCTGTGGTGCTCTGCTTTTGCTTTTTCCTCGGCATCCACTTATGGCTGTGGTTGGAGAGCAGGCTGCCTGGGGGAGAGGGGTCCTTGCAGGGAAGAAAGGCTGCTGGTATGTTCCCATCTTGTGTTGAAGCTTTTGCTGTAGGTTTTGATTTACATCTCTGATATCCACCAGACCTTCACCTAATTGAGTATATTGACCCTGACTCTTACATAGCCGCCAATTAATCAAATACTGACTAATCAGCTTGCTCAGTGGTTGGCACCTTGCAGAAAGGCTGGATATCACTGACATGCTACCCCCGCAAGCCAGTTTTATGCTTTGAGATTTATAGCCAGTTAATTCTATTGAATTCTGTGGATTTACTGTAAACTTTAATTATTATAAGCTCTGAAACATATCACAAGTTACTTTACTTAGCTAGCTCAAGTGGGAATTTAAAAACTAGGTTCTGTAGATGCTTTAACTAATCACACTCGGAAGTTTTACTACACTATTAAAATTTAGCTGAAATCTGTCATCTCTCCCTGAAACTAAATACCTTGAAAATGGTTGGCTGAGCAATAGAGTAAAAACTTACTCTTTAGGTTTTAAAGGTAGTTTTTATTCAAAGGTCTTATTTTTTATTTAGATAACTTCTGAAGTTAACAATTGACACTGCTGAAAACTGGACCTCGACATTTAAGCTAAGGTTCTCATTTACCAAGCTGCAGCAGTTAATAATCATTCAATGATGTGAACTGTCATCTATTAGGAGTTTCAAATTGAAGATGCACTGTGAAATAAGAGAAAATTAAACAAAGCAGAATAAATGTGTACAAACCTTTATTATTCTCACACAGCCAAGCTCGTTTGTGTTAGTGTGGTCTGTGCTGGGGCTGAAGCAAAGGTCAGCAAAGGGTTCTGGTCAGAGGTTGTGGCACTGTCCTGAGGGGAGCAGGCGCTGCTGACATCCTTGTCAAGAATGACATGAGGGGTGACTTGGGGTTTTTTGTTTCTTTCAGCCAGGCCTATGTATGAGCTCCCAGGTGGTCCTCTGAGCCCACTTCTGATGTCATTTTTCTGCAGTAAGGGGGTAAGTGGTCTATCCTTTGCTTGTTTTGTTGATGTTCAGTTTTGTTATGACGCTCCAGAAAATCGCATTTATTCCCTTTCTGGTAGCAAATATTAAAATCTCTGATTTACCAGCATTAATACATTTAATTAAATAAACTAAATTATAGAATCATAGAATAGTTAGGGTTGGAAAGGACCTTAAGATCATCCAGTTCCAACCCCCCTGCCATAAGCAGGGA
>JBCJKH010025217.1:939-11802 GCA_039877255.1 Loriculus beryllinus | reverse complement strand
TTTAGAATTGCATAGTTTAGGAATTAAAATGGAAATTAATCTGAAATTGTCATATCTGGGCCATTTCTGAAGCTGCCATTTGCATTTCTGTAGTTTTGTCAAACCCAAGAGCATTATTCCTCAGAAATGTTTCTTTCTGTGAATTTTGACTGATACTGTAGTACATACAGTCCTTTATTTTGAATAATTATGGAGCAAGTAAAACTACTCACCATCTGTTAGTTTGTGATGTACGGATGAAATCTTGGACCTCTTAAAACTTGGTGTTTTCTGACTGATTTTAATTGCAATAAGTTTTCTTCCCAGGAATTAGATACACAACTGTGGCTTAAATCTGCAGCTCTTATTTACGTAAGCCTTCATAGCTATACTAAGAATATTCTTGAGAGTAATGTTTATTTAACAGGAGGTCATTTTCCCCAGTATGAGCCAATGATCAGAGCTACAGAGTACGCAAACTCTCATTACAGTTCTTTTAAAAAGCACTTGTACTATTTCGACTGTTCCAAGCTGAAAGTTACTGCTCTTCTCTAAATATCACTATATAATATTGTTACTATGACTTTATGGAGCAACTAAACCAATATAGATCATAGGTACGACTGAAATCTCCAATATAGACCAGACCCCAGAGAATTTACCTGTATAAGAATTGGCCCTAACTATTAGTGGTTTGTTAATAACTGTCATATTTTATTTCAGTTCACAAGGATAATTTGATTTCATATTTTCAATGGCCAAATGTATTTTGATGTTTCTGGAAAAATAATTGTTTTTTTTTAGAGGATATTCACTTCAAAGTTTGGAGGGAAATGGTCAAATAAAAGATTAAAGCTAGTGATAAGAAATTGGATAAAGGGGGGTATATTTGTTTCTCTCTTAAATCCAGTGTTATCTGGGTTGTCAAAACCGGTATCTGTGGCAATGTATAAGATTGCTTTTGATAAGGTTATATGCACAGTCATATTGAAATAGCTGTCTTATATTGTTGATTGTTAAAACTCACCTTACTTCTCAGATAAGATTGCATGCACTGTAGCTTGGCCATGTCTTTTTCCATACAAAAGTTTCCAAAGTAGGAATGCCCCTTATTAAATGTGCATTGAAGATGCTTTCAGACTGTTTTCTCTGACTTTTTATGTAACAGAACTAAATTATCAAAGACAAATCTGCTACTAACAATTTTTTTTCTTTCAGGCAAAATACACTGGACATAAGTGTTATTGCATATATTTAAGTCAGTGTTAGAACAAAGCATAACTTAGTGGTTTTCAATTTATGAAGTGAAATTATTTTTCAGAGATCAGTTAGCTAGTTCTGTGAAAATTATATTTAGCTGAATATGTAAATGGACACAAGGAAAAGATAAATAAAAGACACTTTAAACTTTGGAGATAAAAAGTCCCATTCGCTCCCATTTGAGAATATTTTTGTTAAAATGTCTGTCTAAGAAGCTGTCTTATTAGGGAAATTTTTCAGTTGGGTTTGGACTTCAAAATGTATTTTGGTGAATCAATTTTTTTTTTTAGATCAAGACCAGTCCAGTTGTCTCAGTTCATCTACCCTACCCAAGTCCACCCGTAAGGAATCTGTTTTCCATCTTCTGTTTAAACAATCACAAGGTATGTAATTTCTTGAGTTCTGTTTTGAAGTTTTCACATGGTATTATTTTTTATGGTCCTGAAATCTAAAGTGTGTGAAATTCATCAGCTGAATCTGTCTCCTTGTGGAAACAAGAATCTAGCCCCATGTCAATGATATTTTTTTTGTTTTATTAAAATAAAGAATAAAGTAAATAATAATTAGAAATACATACAGTAAAATTAAAGGGTGAATGAGCCCATATAATGATGGATTCCTAGGAAAATCTTTGAATTAAGAGATTAAATCCAAATATATATAGTTGTATTTTAGGACTGTCAAGATAAGCAACACCACTATAAAGAATCTTATGAAATACTATATAGAAAAGCATTAACTGTTTATTAACATAAAATTCTTTATTATATTTAAATTGGAAAGGTTTTAAAAGTATGTGTGATAATCCATTTCATGTTAATACAGGTATTAGAATAAGCTGTATAATTTTCCTTGAAGAAATAGTATCTGCCTCAAATGAAAGACCTGAATTAGGAAAATGAGGATTACTTGTTTTCAATTTCATTAAAAAAGTTGCTATTCACTGTGATTTTCCTGAAGATGTACTTGCCAAAACTGTATTTTGTGCAGAATGTTGCAGACCTTGCTGTTCCCATCAAGGAACTATTTCTGCTTTCTCTCATTGAAGCTTACTATGCCTGAACTGTATTTTTGGGTGATATGGAAATAAGAATTTAGGAGAAAAAGATGATGTAAGAATTGATCTGAATATCATACTATTTTCTTTATGTATATTTTACACAACCATATATAAAAATTGTAACTGTTGTCATAAGATTTTATTTTTTTTTGATTCATGTTAAAAATCTTTTTTTATGGATAGACTCTGTACTTCTTTTTCCTTATACATGACAGTAGATGAAGTGTGGATTAATGCAGGAGTTGCTGCTTTATAACTATTCCCTGTAATGAAGAAAGAATTCTTTGAAAATGTGTTGGAACCAAATATTCTTCTTAGGAGACTTGCTGGAATATAATTGCTAGATCATTTTATAAGCAACATTTATGCTGGTTGAAAAAGTGTGCTTGCTGCTATTTAATTACTTGGTTTTTTTCACCAGTGACTCTAAAAAAAAAAAGGAAGAAATTCTGAAATAGTGAGGCTGAGAATCTTGGAATAATTTTTTCTTCATACTTTTACAAAAAAGCCAAAATACTAGCCATGCTCTGAAGTTGCTACTCACAGTTACTTATTGTGCCTTCAGTAGCCATATGAGTCTTCTGACTGCCTGATACTGTTTTCCAGTAGCACAGACTGCATTACTATCAGTCCTAACCCGAAGCTGTGATTTCATTTTGCATTCAACCTCCAGTCACTGCATTTTATGGATTATTTGATGTTTCAGCTAGTCAACAGCCTGTCTTGTGAATGACTTGGTGGAGCGTCAAGCAACAACAATACACCAGGCAGTTACCTGAACCTAGTCTTTAGGTATCTAGCTTCGTATTTCATCATGAGTTCTATATTTAGAAACTTTTGTATTTTATAGCTGTTATGTCACCTTTTGCATGTTCATCTCTTTTCCCTTTTTTACTTAGATCTCTAAGCTTAGCTGTTCGATTTTGCCTTCTAACTTTGTTTTAATGTCAGACACATGTATTAACTCTCCAAAGCACTTAGGAAGCAAAGATAAAATTTATTCCATAAATATATATGCTATTAGGAGACATTTTCCAAAAAGCTGCCTGCAGTGTTAAACCACTTTGATGGCAATCAAATTTAATATATAAAAATTCTGTGTTTGCACCTTGGAAGTATGTTGCTATTATAGTTTCATATTCAGCAATGTTTGAGAAAGCATTTTAGCTTTCTTCTGATGTCATGTACAGTCCATGATGATTATGGTTAACTTGGCTTTTAAACTAATTTCATCTAAGAAATGGCATAAATTTTATTCAGGTACTCAGGCCCTAAAATGTTAGATTTTAAGACTTTGTTCTTTATTTCTATTTTTTTTTTTCCTTCAGCAATTCTGTATGCACAATCTGTTTTTATTTTTGACTACTTTCCAAGACTGAAAACCAATGAAACTAAAATACTTGATCATCCTGGTTGTCTTCCTAGGAAGACTCTGTCTCTTTCTTTGTTTTTTCTTTTTTTTTTTTTTAATAGATTTTTTATATCTTTCTGTTTCAATAGTTTCTTCCTGAGTCTCTGAGGCGCTACTACCATTCTGTCTATGCTTTTACCATTCTTAACCCACAAAACTTTGTTTTTTTCTCACACCTTACCAGTTTTCTCAGTAAAATCAATCCAAAGTTGTGGTGCTGTGCTGCACCTAATTAGGCTTTGCATCATAGGCAGGCAAACTGCTACTCGAAAGAATACATATGTTTTTGACAAAATTATTGTTTATGTTCACCATGAAATAGCAGCCTTCTTGACCCTGTGTATGAAAGAAAGAATTAGTTTCCTTCTTGGCCATCTTTGGCCTATATGTATGACTCTTGCCTTGTTTAAACCTTCAGATAGCATTTTCTCTTTTCCTGTTATCTCTGAAGTGCCATCAAGGCATTGTACAGATGCAGATTTGTTTTGTGTAATTTCCAGCAAAAGGGAAGGCTTGTGATCCCTTTCTACCCCATGTACATGGCAGTTTTCTGATCACTGAATTACCCTGGCTTGCCTTTCTTAACCAAATGAATCCATTATAAATGAGCACTGTTGTAATGTTTTAACTGACAGAGAAGCTTTTTTAAAGAGGTTGCCCATACTGGGACGTGACATAGCAACATCAGTGATACAGTCTAAGTGATATTCTTTCCAGAGAGATGTGCTAACCAAGTAAACGCATTCCAGCTGGTGGTATTCCTGAGTGTAGGTTTTTCCCCCTGTCAGCATGGGAAACCTTGGAGCCACAGCTCCAAGGGAACCCCTCTGAAGCCACAGCACATTTGATACATCCCTCACATGGAATCAGTAGGGACATTTTTGTGTCATGTTTTAAGGCACTCCTGCAAATTGATTTTGTGAATGATTAAATGGGGAATATGTGCTCAAAAGTATTCTGACAGACAGTAGGAATTGTAGTATTAATGAGTTACATGCTTTTCAGCACAGAAAAAAGTGTGCTTGGTATATTAGTACATCAAAATACGAAATATTCTAATGCAGTGAGCAATAAAACAAATATTTTTCTCTGTACTTTTCTGGAATTTCTTCAGATTATTACATATATTTATAGGTCCTGTTAAAGGCAATTCTTTTTACCTTTAAATTTTATTTTCTTTGCAAATTATATGGTGTGGATATATCCTTGTATGTTTTTACAACTCCAGCAACTGTTTTAGTGAAATAACTAATGAAGTGAAAGGCAGCACTGTAAGAACATGCAGGAATTCTGTATTACAGTTCTTTTGAAAAAACAAACTCTTGAATTGAAGTAGAGCACTGCATTCCCTGGAATATATAAGGAAATTATTTATCTACTTCAGCACCATCTCCTGATGTTGCAAAAAAGGAAAAAAAGTATTCAGGATACAAATAAATTAAGGGAAGACATCAGATATCCATCTTGTGCGTAGTCTCATTCAAATCCACATAAGACTTCCCATGTGGATTTATCATGGGAAACAGATTTTCAAACCATAATTGCCTCCCAGATTTAAGCTAGGCCGTGCAATAAGTTTCATCAGAATCTCATGATTTGTTACGGAACATCCAAAGTATAGCATTTCAGAGCATTTAAACTATGAAAATCAGGCTTAGGGAAGGCTGTTATTTTGCTTTATTAGTCTATTTGCTTGTTATTTAGTCTATTTTTCTATTTAAAAATATCTGCTGTGCTTTATAACTTAATATGAAATTATTTCCTTCAATTTCAATAGAGCTAGAAAATGAAAAGGTGATTAATTCTAACTTAGAATAGTGTATTGCTGTTAATCTATTTGAGAAAATGTCTGGATGGACAAGATGAGGCCAGAATGTGTCCTTGAACAAGACAGAACTACTTCCTCCCTCCCCTTTTCTTTTTACTTCTAGGCTTCACCTTTTTAGGTACTAAACTCAGTAAATATTCCAGAGACACAGATTTGTTTCATTCTATAAATTAATCAATACATCTATGTCTGGCTCTAAATTGGCTATAAAAATTTTCTGCACTAATCTTTCGTTTCTAGCCACACACACACTGTAGGAAAATTACTAGAAGTATTAAACAGCTGTTTCTCAAGAAGCAGAACTAAAGAAGCTTGGTTTTCTAGACTCCTTCTTCCATTTCTCCTGTTCTCTGCTCTTTGAATAATCACAGCATACCTCTCTCTCCTATTAATTCATCTGTACGAGACCCTTCCATATCCATGTTCTACCCCAAATATACAGTAAAGACTGAGTTTATCCCCTTCCCTAAACTGGCTAGTAATTTTGCATCTGAAAAGTACAACTGTTGAGACTGCTATGGCTTTTCTTTATTTGTGTTTCCATGGTGACTTTCCATGTCTAGCCAGCTGTTGCTTTGCACAAAGCACTGAAGGAGTTTTGATCTGTGTCTGACATTGCTGAAAGTGGACAGAAGACTAAAAAAGAAACATCAGCTACAAACACACCCTACCGTATTGGTATTAATAACAAAATGTATAGAGAGATGGAAGAGTTACATACTTTTTTTGATAAAGAAGAGGCTGAAAACAGTTATAGAGTTCTTGAAAAAATTACCTTAGCAGATTATATTTTTAAATGAGGAGGTATGTATAGGAAAGAAAATGAATCTCTTATTTCAGAACTTCTGGACTTGGAAGATCATGATAAAATTTGACGTTTTCGCAAGTTGGATTGAGGGGTTGAGGGGAAGAAGAGCTAGATCATTTGAACTTTAATGACTTTTTTGTTTCAATTACTATACTCTGTCCAGGAGAGAAAAAACTAATTTAAACTTATCTTATTAAGTAATTGTCTGGGGCACAGGTTTTATTTTAAAGCACAAATTCTAGAAGGCTGTATTAAAACAGTTTTCAACCTTGAAATTTTATGACTTAAGAGTACTTGGTAATTATACTGTTGAATTAATGTTAATTTTTTTCCTGCACCGACATTTTCCTAGATTTTTTTTGCAAAATGTTTTCATTGATTTTTTTTTTTTTCTCCCCTTTTGGCCAATGAAGAGCAGGTCTCAAATATAAGAAATAAGCAAAGGCAAAGTCTAATTCTTTACATAGTGTGCATTCAGTAGCAATAATTTTTACCCAATGCGGTAACAGAATTCTTTTCTGAGCTACAGTAGCATTTTCCCTTTTCCTGTTATCTCTGAAATGCCATCAAGGCACTCCAAAGCTTGTACAGATGCAGATTTGCTTTGTGAAATTTCCAGCAAAAGGGAAGGCCTGGAACCCCTTTCTACTCCATGTACATGGCAGTTTCCTGATCGCTGAATCACCCTGGCTTGCCTTTCTTAACCAGGTGAAACTGCTATAAAGGAGCACTGTTGTAGTGGTTTAACTGACAGAGAAGCTTTTTTAAAGAGGTTGCCCATACTGGGACATGACATAGCAACGAGTGATGCAGTCTAACAGAATGGAATTCTAACAAACCAGTCTAACAGTAACAGAACTCTTTTCTGTTACTGCTGTGGGTAAAAATTGTTAATACTGATTGCTTTCAATCTAAAGAATTTGACTTTACCTTAGCTCTTTTGTAGTATGGCTCAATATAGTGGCTTACACGTTAAAGCCAGTGAAGATTTTTCTTAAGTGACCTGCAGGTGCATTGTGTACTTCTGCTTCATATTTCCCAAGGGTTGAGCTTTTTATATACCTGTGTAAGTGTGATGATCCCTGCTCTGACTCTTATTTTCTCATCCAAAGTAGCATCAAATGTTCTTAGACATTTAGGCTCAAGTGCCAGAGCTACTGGGCACACGTATTTAGAAGGCAACTGTAAGACTTTTTTGCAAAGCCTTGGTACTCTTGGTGCTATATTGAGGGTCTGTGAATGACACGGATGTACCTGTAATTTCTTCTGGAATTTGCTGTAATGTAGCACTGATCCTGGTATGTTACACAGGAGCATCTCTTTTTTACCTTGTATTTGTGTAAAACCCAATTGCACAAGTCAAACTTATAGAATTAAATCATTCCATCATTATTCTGCCAAACAACCTTGCATTTACACATTTCCTGTTAATAGAAACATATTTCTGTTGCTTTCTGAAAATGTTCTTACTCTACAAACTCAGATGGGATGACGTGAAATTTCAATCTGAATTGCAGCCAGCAAGGAATAGAAAGGAAAGTTGTTTTGTTTGGATTTTTTTTTTGTTTGTTTTGTTTTGTTTTGGTTTGGTTTTTTAGTTTGGTCACTAAGTCCTCAGAGGTAGTTGGTTGAATTGGTTAGGGAAGCTGTCAATGTGTTGGGCATGCAGATATATTTTTTCTGCTTCTTGGTAGAGTTAATGTTGGCTGGGCTTTAGTTTAGCAGTATACAAGATAGCTAGTTCCAGAATTGTTGCCAGTAGCAGAAAAAATCTGGCCGAATAAGGAGGTTTAACATTTAAGAGTGTCTATGATGTAGCAAAGGCTTAGTATGCTTAAAATGTGAACCTCAGACTCAGGGGTAAGAATCCACTGGATTTCACGACCACAAAGGATTCTCTTTACCCTTCTGCTGGAGTCAGATTTGAGGCAGGAGCTTCTCCTGCCCACCTAGCAGCCAGGCTGAGTAGCTATTTCTGCAGACAGACCAGCAGACACAGACACAGAGTGCAAACACAGCCAATCACAGAGATTGACACAGAGATCAGTGCTTTTACCAGCACTCCTATAAGCACAATCAGCACTTATGTAAATATGAATAACATGAGCAGCCTGGTGAGGGTGGTGCTATTTGACTGTTTAGGACTGAACTGTGATAGAGATGCATGCACACACCTTCGATCTATTGATGCACTAACACCCCTTTCCCTCATCTTTTAAATATCAAGCATAGACTTTAAAGTTTGTCCAATATGCTTCTGGCTTCTAGCTCCTTATGTGGTCACTGGTTCAGGTCTTGGGTCTTTCTGGATGTTGGTCTGCTCCTACTTGTTGGCTAGTCCAGCTCAAAGTTCGCTGTCAGAACATACAGATATATTCTCTCAGCCACAAATGCATGCATGTCTGCTTTTCTCTTGGATATTAACACGGATTTAAGGTTGTCCTGTATACATGCTCAGTCTGTAGTCCCTTTACCAGGTTTCTGGTCCTGACCATGGGTCATTCCAGATGCTGCCCTCTCGCTACTTGCTGGCTGGTCTGTCTTGATATTAGGTAGCAGCTGACACCCAACACTCACGAAAAACACTATTCTGTCCAGTGACTTGTCTCAGTCCCTCCAGTAGCTGGCACTCAGGCCTCATCCTACTTGCTGCCAGTACAGTCTGAACTTTGTTAGAGTGGCCAACTCACATAGAGGCTCAGGATATGGAATGAACTTACACCGAAGATAGGCATAGGATTTGATAAAAGTAGTAATCAGTTCTGAGGCATTGTCAGCATTACTGGCTAGCACCTGCTTACATGACTGGCATAATTTGTCCTCTTTTACCTTTACTCTCCTATGTTTGTAACTCCCTCAACCACTTTGATCTTTCCCTTTTCCCTCCTGTGATACCTCCCCTGAACATCCCGTAATAAGTTAGGTGAGGTAGTGCGTTAGGTTCTGTGGTAGGGTATGTGATTAACTGAAATAATAGCTAATAGAAAGGCAAATTATTCATTATAGGGGAAGATGCATTTAGTTTATTCAGTTCTGATGGATGAAGTTCTTGATTCAGAAGAATATTTGAGTATGTTTAAGTTCAGGTATGCAAGACAATCCCTAAATAGCAAAGGATTTAAATTTAACCATCTGCTTTAGTTGCACTGAAGTTATGGGAAATGTAAACGTTTATGTTAGGAATGTATTCTGATTGCTGTAGTATGAATTAAGATAGGATTATTTGTATCCTTAATTATTTTGATAAATACTTTGGTATGCCAATATCTCTATGTTCACATCAAAATTTCTTATTTCTTCTTGTTCAGAAGGTAAAACCTGGGTCAATAGTACTGTAGCTGCAGTTCTTGAAACATGGGGTCTTTGAAACCATTCTCTGTAGGAAAGGAATAATTTAATTAACATGAACATAATATCCTTCATACTCTGCTGCTTTCTCTTCCCTAGATATTTTGTCATGCTATTACTAAGATTAACAAATTATTCAAAATATTTTTTATGGAGGAGATAATAAATTATTCACATTCTCATTAAGAATTGATATCCTTCAGTTACAAAGGAGGAATTGGATTCCCTGATTTACTTCTCTGTCACAAAGCCTAAATGATTAGGCAGGGCCTATTTCAGTTTGATAAAGCCACAGGGATTATACCTGCTTGAATGTACTTGCAAAAAAAAAATCATATCACTAGTAACTCTTTCCTCTTTGTAAGATTCATCAAAAATTGATTTGTCTTTCTGTTCTACCTTTTATGATGTGTACAGGACCATATTTTCATCTTTCACAATATTTATCCTGAAACCCTTCCTGTTTACATGAAGATGAGGCTGATACCTTCAATCACCAGCACCAGTAATGACGTTACATTTTAGGTTTAAACAATATTTTATTATTTAAGCAATATTTTTTCTTTAGATACATCATGGATACCAAGCTACAAAAACCTACCTGAGACCCTAACCACCCAGGAAAAAACGAATCTGGGCACTACTGCTGTGGTTGCTGTGTGTAAAGGGAGGACGTGCTTTAACTGTAAATTAGCCTTTGTCTCTGCTTTAATGTAATGCTTATCCTGCTCATAAGTCATAGTATATAAGCATATAGAGGGGGTTTTGATATTAAGTATAGGACATAATTTGAGTATTCTTAGGGTAATGCAGAACGAAGATTTATGTTACAAATCGAAAAATCATAAGTTTGAATCATAACCTTTACTCATATCTCACAACCACTGAAGCATGCAATACAGAATTCTTCATTGGACATCAGGGTTTACGTTAACACTTATAAGATGCTTTATTGCATTCAGAGTCAGTTGGTCTAGTATCATATGCTCATCTGCTCAGTGGAGGGAAATCGAACTTTTGTCTTTGCACAGCAATATCTTTTGAGATGACAGCAGGTTTACAGGCTCATGAAAACAAAGCTAGAAGAGTATTTGGCTTTCTGGGACTCTGCTTGCTGTGACATTAATTTTGCCATGCAGTGGTTTAAGCCTAAGGGTTTGACACTTCTG
>JBCJKH010025216.1:20203-32817 GCA_039877255.1 Loriculus beryllinus | reverse complement strand
TCTTTGGATACAGGTTCCAATTTTATAGATCATTAATCTGCATTAGCCCAAAAGCTCCATGTTTAGAGTATGGTAGCCTCAGAAATGTCACATTAACAATTTTACTTGTTCTAAGTTCTGATCCTCTGATAAAAATCCCTAGGTCACAGAACTAGAGATGTCAAAGCTGAGGTAGGAACCTTCTCAGACCATGAATTAATAAAGGACTTGCGCTGTTTCTGAGAAAGTAACACTGCTGTACAATCCCTTATATTTGACCACTGATAAGGACAAGTTCACCCACACAATGCACATCCACCAGTCCTGTCTCAGTTCTACAAGGGTAGACTGACCAGATTCAGTAAGAACTTGCCAGCTTTCCCTGATGGAGGTAGAGTTTAATTCCAGATGTTCTTTTATCCAATGACTACTAGAACACAGACACAGAATTTTACTCAGTTACCCCTTTAGTGGCCAAATGACTTGTGTTCACTTAAATCACCAAAACTGCCCAGACAGGCTGCAGTGTCTCAAAGGCTTGAACAGAGAGGAAGAAGTCACCTACTACTTTTTCTAATTGTTAATTATGCTATTTTTATATTAGAGTGTATACAACCTATTGTAAATTTATTTGGAATTTGTCTTCAGCCTTTGGGTCTTTCAACCTCACTTGAAGTGAATAAAATTAATCCAAAAGCTAAGAAAAGCTTTATGTTTTTGGGAGATCATAATAGTGGGACACTCCTCGGAAGTGACAGTGGTCTTGTTCACTTTTTTAAACAGTCACAAGCAGTCTGTAAAACTCACCAGGACTGCAAGCAACACAAGCGCTTAGTAAGGCTACCTGAAGTACCTTTGCCATGTTGGAGCCCTTCCAAGGCAAGTGTCAGTACCAGTCTGCTCGTCAGTGCCACACCACCATTGACTTCAAACTAAATTCCCTTCTTCTCACCTCATGATGAAGCACTGGATGAGCACTCATCACAGCCAGGGATTCTGGCTTGCGCAGCCAGCTCCAGACCTGTCCATCTCATTAATGCAAATCAGGAACTTCATTTTACCCACGGCTGAGCTACCACTGCTCTTCCCTTCTATTTGTATTTTATCATGGCTTCAGTTTTCTATCTTGCCATGAATGTCTCCTGTGCTTTTACACGAATCTCTCATTTTAAAAGGTTGTGGTTTTTCTCCTGTCCTTCAGGCATCTTCATTACAGGGTATTATAAAACCCAACAAAACCATAGTGCAGTGTGCCAGTCAACAGTGAAATTATGAGAAGTGTAATCTACTAATGAGCTGATGAGTAAATAACCGTCAGGCCACTGCACTGAGCAATTGATTAGAGCTTCCCACAGAGCTGGTATGCTGCATAGGTACCTGTTGCTAAACAGAAGAGATCGATATAGGGAATTTCTGAAAACAATAATGAAAGGTTTCATATTTTTTAAATGCTTTCTCTCATGTGCTGCAGATCGTCATTGCCAGATCAATCTTCATTGTTAGTCCCTACCTCCCACCCTGCCTCCTGCCTTTCAGATTGAAAAGGTTAAGTGTTCTGTAAACATGTAGTACCCTGGGACACAAGAGGGTTATTAGTGAGAAGTGTATTCTATAGCAGATATTAAAGCAGCTGGCTGAGATAACTTCACTTGCAATGAGTACTCCAGAGAAAATTTCCTCAAGACTTAAGCTTTACCTTCTTGCCCCTACACAACACAGCCACCACATCACACATACCAGCTTCCTATTCTATCCAGAGCCAAAGCTTGAAATTGTTTTGCTTTCAAAAGCTTTGGATGAGCTCCTCCACTGGGTGTCATGCTGTGTCACACCTTTGTTTTCCACACTATCATCCTTCATTTAGTACCAGACTTTCATGGCAAGACTCATCTCCTGCTGCATCTTAAGGTCCATTCCAACTCTTACTGTTCTATTATTCTATGATTCTATGTTTGAGTTTGGCTTTTTTTTACTTTGCTTTCTTAGCTGGAAAGTTCTCTCCCCTTCTAGACCACAAAGTATTCAATTTTCTGTCCTGTGATCCTATCACTTACTTGGACAGCCCAATTTTCTCAAGACTTATCACAGCTTTTGCTTTTGTCCTCACCTCTCCTCATTGAAACTAGGTACAGACACAGATGTCAGCCTTGAATACCAATTCTTAAGTTTCCTCTTTATCTTTTTATAAAATTACTTTTCATTTCAACTCTTATGATCTTTTCAAGTCCATTTACAATCATTAAATGAGAATGAAACTTTTGCTTTTCTAATGAAAAAAGTCAATTGACATAGCTCATAATTTCAGGATCTGAACAACTAAAAAGACCTTATTTCATTTGGTGATTTCTAAAAAATTCACATTCAGGGAAGTTCTTATGAAACATTAAATCCTGTTGTACTGTAAAAATAGAGACTTGAATGTCATGTTATTATCATCTGATGAATTCAAAAGCAGCTGTACCTGAAGTTTCAAGTGGATAGCGGGTTATCTTCAGATAAATAGCTAGCAACTTTGGTCCCTATTAGATACCCTGTCTAAATCAACAGCATATGGAAACATGCTGTTCTCCTTCCTACAGAGCTGAGATTCTATAAACACAAACCATAAGCTTTGGCTTATATTTATGTATGCCTGTCACTGAGAGAAATCCTGAAATAAATACACTATCATGTTTCTGTGGACTAGTATTATCCATTTATTTAAATATGAAGTTGACCACAGATAAAAATAAGCTTTCTTTTCAGCAAACAGGGTCCGTGGTATTTTTCAAGGGTGTAACAACTTAGATAGATTTTTGTAATAGTCAAGAAAATATCCAGGTCTTGTCAACCAACGTGGTAGCTTTGAAACTCAGAAAATTTCTGCTTGCATAAAGAGCCCTGACGCACACCACCTTTTCAAATAATTGGTTAAAGTTTTCAGGATCAGCACAAGTTTCCACATTGACATGTGATAGAAAAAAGTTTCAAACCACTAGAGTTTTCTGCAGGACTGAAGTTGCAAGTGGCAATTCATTATATAAGGTATATACTTAGCTTCACCACCAGAGTCCTATGTTTTCAGATCTGTTGTACACTGTGGCTATTTGGCTTCATCACATACCCCAGAATGATGTCATTACAACAGTTATTTTAAGTAATGTCTGCCTTTTCTTGCTCAAGCTCAATAACTAAAGATGAAAGGGGAAGTGGATTAGACAAGACATTCTATTGCTTCCTTTTACGCTGCCCCAAATCATTTTATCACAGGAAAAGTATTTCCACAGATAGGTACTTGTCTCCATTAAAATGCAGCAGAGGAAACTTTAAGAATGATCAAGGGGACACACTGAGGTCTTCATGTTAAACAAACAAGAGAGCTTGATATACAATTCAGAAGACAGGGAATAAAAAGAAAGCTTAGACAAGATAAAAGGAATAACAGCACACAGAGGATAAGTTATCAAAGAGAAGACCTGGAAGCAAAGCACATTTTGTTCATTTCAATAAAGAACATAAGATTCCACACAAGAAGATGGAAGAAGATTATTATTTGCTTCTATGACAGATTCATGTTTGTAGCTTTTTAAAATTTATTTTTATATAGCTGTGTTATAATCAATTCCCTCCTCCAGCCTCCACTCCCAACCTATAGATCTCAAGCCCCAGAAGCCAGTGTGCAGTTGAAGTCACTGTCAGCAGACACTGTCAGCTATGAAATTAGAAAAAAAAAAAGGAACAAGACATGAAAATATGAAACCTGGAATCTGCAACGTATCAATAAAATGAACAATGGACACTACAGCTGAATGCACCAGAAGCTGTTTCACAGAGCCAGTATCTAGATCCTTAAACTTGATATGAAGAACTGGGCTGCAAAAGAAAAAACAAAACCAACCTTACTCTTAAGAAACAATTCGTTGCAGCCATGGGTCAAAGAGCAGGAAATCCTACTAATGTTCAGCACTTGTTTTAAGGGCACAGATTTAAGATTTTGGTGCATTGATTTATCATGCAGAGCATGATTTTATATATCAAAAAGATACACATAAGAATTAGACCCCCAAAAGTAAAAAGCAGATTGTGACCAACAAAGATGTTGCTCAGCATTAGAATCTCACTAGTTTTTTCTTCACATTGCTTTGTGAGAGTCACCTTCCACACAAGGCAAATCTCAGAGGGTCTGTGAAAATAATAATCGATAATGCTAGAAGGAAAGATGAAAGAACTGATACAGTTCTCTTCCTACCACCTTGGGACACGGTGCTAGTAGACAAGGAAGAGCTATGATAAGTCTACAATCACAAAAAGATAATCCCCTTGTCAAACAGAATGCCAGCAGACATCAGAATCTTAATCAAGGAAAAGCTTTTCTAGTGGTCCTGGATGTGATTTGTAATAAACTGTTGATGTCTAGGGTACAAAAGTTTTACTGCCATAAATCTGAAGGTGCCATGTTAAGATCTTTTGCCCGAGAGCCCATGCATAGTACTGTACATAACTGTACTTCTAGAAATTGGATATGTAGTTTAGAACAAAGGAGACTCCTCTGTGTTTGAGATTTTAGCTGGCATACATCAATCCTATAGCTAGAAGTGATAGCCAACACCAGAGCTACAAGATGACACCTACATGCAGGCACTCTGACAGCATATAAACAGGCTGAGAAATTCACTGGCCATTGGATGCTCATTAAGGCTGAAAACATCAATCAAGGTTGAAGAGAGAGTGGACATCAGACAGTGATGCAGTCAGTGCAGATGACCCCAGCACTTCTAATGGCTACTAAATCTGAACTTCCTGGCCTTAAGCAGATTTTTTTTTGTGACTAGACATTAGGACAAAAGCTTTAAGTCAAGGAAGAGGCAGCACAGGTTATCCCTCCTCCTAGCATGTGAAGGCGTTTTCTTTCAGGGTGTTGGGCAGAATACTCACCTGATAGGTTACTAGCAGGATGTACTAACTAGATGCAGGTACAAGTGGGCAATTACCACATCCACAAATAATTGAGAGATTCTTTTAAATGCACTATGACATTGTTCCTGGTATGTACTAGCTGCTCTTCAAAAAAGCAAAGGAACAGTCCCTATTCTGCGTTCCCTTGTGCACTAGGCAGGCACATTAAGTAAAGTTGCTGCCTTACCATACACAATAGGAGAGCCCCCAATGTCTTCCACAACCCTGCTCAAGGAGTGCAAGTTCTGATGGCTTGTGCTGAAGCTATGAATTGTGGTCAAGAGGTTTCTTCCCTCCTATCCAACTGGGAGTATCACAGGAGAGGAAAGGTTTCTTGCAGGACTGGCCACCATCCAGACCTAAGCATCTGTTAGGGAGCTCACTATTGCTCTTGTCATAACAGTTTTGGCTGGTAAACCGAGTAACAGCTGCATGAGCTATGCTTGTGATGCATACAATTAATTTGCAACTAGCAAACCTGTCATTGTTCATCACTAGATGACAGCAATGCTCTTCTGTGCATGCCTCGAACTGTTATTAGGGGCATGACTCCAAGCAGCCCTATGTGGCTCTGCAGTGTGTTTTCCTGCCATCATCACAGTTACATTGGAAAATGATGGAAGGAGGCTGCTCTTGGGGAGATAATTCTACATGGATGAGATGCCACAGACTCAAAGATAGAGAAAACAGCAGTTCAGGAAAATACAAATTAGAAGTAGTGGTAGTAGTATGGCTCAGGATTTACCCGAAAGGAAGGGCTGAAAACTAGGTCACTTCCTGTCATCACAATGGAGAGCACACTCAGGAGAACTTTAACTGCAGTATGTTCTGTCATATATATGACTTCCCTACATCCACACCACAAGTGCTGACGCAATATAAAGCAGAGACATGAGAAGAGAAGCTTTCAACCATGTGATGCCATATAACTCTCAGTACCAGAAATACATATGCTGGTCTGCAGGAAACGGGTACCAGAGACAGGAGGAGTGAAGATTGTGGTAGCAACTCCTGCCTTCCCCTCCTGCTTCTGGGTGTAGCACAGTAACTAGTTGTGCTGGCAAGACCATTTGAGTGATTGCACTGTTGGTCATGAAACACAGCTGGCCTCACACCAACTGGGTCCATGTCCACCATTTTGCCTTGCAGCCAGGAAGCTCACTGTGATACCACCAAGCTATTCTGACACCACCACGAGGGCTACCAACAGCAATAGAAACACTGAAGCTCCCATAGCAAGCAATTTTTCCAATTCGATCTTCTCAAGAGGTTACGACTTAAACTAAAGGGTGGATGCAAGTGAGCTCACAGATGGAGTTGGGGGGTGGAACAAGAAAGGAAATCAAAACCCAAGCAAATCAGACTGGATGCATGACCAATTCCCAGCCAAACACTACTTCAACTGGAGCAACTACCATTTAATCCTCCAATTTCCATAGGAAGGCAGTCTATAAATTTAGCTGCATACATACATATGCATACCCACATTCACATAAATCCTTGTGTGAGAACAAGGAACATGAATATCTGTAGCTTCAGTGATTGCTTGCTCTGTTGGCAAGAGAAGAATAATATCTTGTTATTTATATCTATGACAAGCCATTTATTTACAGCCATTTTTTTCATACTGCCCTTTTTCTTCTCACCTGATACTATGCCTTTCCTGTACAGCTCTTAATTTATGGTAATGATTTTAATTCTGAAGCTAGCTTTGGGGTATGCACTTTTACAGAATATAAATGAAGCCCTTGACCATTTGAGGTCATTAAAGACTTCATAGCAAGAAAATTATTTGTGAACAGGAAAACTTGGTTCTCTCTGCCTAGAAGGAGTAAGTGTACTCCTGGTAAAACCAAACCAAGACCAAAACCAAAAGAACATCACAAACAAACCCCAGCTGTAAGAGCACAGTTTAGCTGAGAAAAGGAAAGCCTTGTGTTTGCACTGTTTCTGGAACAACCAGCTCCCTGTTATCCACTTGCAGGTGTCACGGAACCATGCCTTGTTTCTCTCTCACTTCAGTATAATAATCTGTGATTATTTCCTTCAGAACGGGATCATCAACTAACAAGCTGGTCATTTTGTTCTAGTGGAAACCATCAGCCAGAGGTGCTCATCCTACATAAAATATCTTTATTGATTCCTAATCCTTAGGAGAACCAAATGTTCTGAAAAGAGTTTATAAAGGAAGCTGCCAGTTCAGATGTTCACCTTCAAGACAATTACTCATAAAAGTCGAGGTTTTGTTCAGAAGTGAAGAGAATAGAGAAGGAATAAACACACAAGTTCAGCACAGTAGCCATACTGTGGACACTTATGCTAGCAATATTAAGTTATAGGGCTTTTTTCCCTTCCCAGTCATCAATCCCCAAATCCATAGCAGCTAGATAGCCCCGCAGTTCTTTAGGAGGTCTAAAGGGACCTAGCCAGACTTTCCACTGGGCAAGATCTGAATGTACAGCTGCAGGAGGGCACAGTGGAAAACACCAGGCTGCTCCAGGAGCTGAATGTCCTGTAATTTTATTGCCATTAATTTATCTAGCTAAATGAAAGGTAGCTGGGCTGTCCTCTATAACAGAAGTAGAGTTGGTTATAGAAAGCTAAATACTTGGTGAAGCAATGAGAATTATTTTAGACCTTTTTCCTACAGAAAATTAAGAGCATCCTGAGATAGCCCCAATCCTCTTCAAAAGTAACTTTACTCAGTTCTTCACTTTAGTGAACCAGGGGGCTCTGAAATGCCATTCTTAACCTGAGTGTCTTTCTTCTGGTTTTATAATTGTGCCCAATTTGTATTGTTTTATTAATCAGTGCAGTATGCGATCCAGAAGACCTATACCAAATTATAGAGCTCCTTCCTGCTTCTTGTACACTTGCATTCTCCCTCCCACTGTAAACTGCACTGCCCTGTGTCCACTCCCTTAACACAGCTTCTGGTCTACCTGGAAATCTCTTTTCCAGCAAGTGTGGCACTCACTCCCCACAGCCCATTCAGTAGCTGGTATCTTGGAAAACAAAGTTTTGTAAGAAAATATGACACAACATCATTGTGCTTTAAAGGGTGCTAATGATTGTCCGGGGACTTACTACTTCCTATAATGAAAGAGAATATGGAACAGGCTTCTATTTTTGCAGCTCTTTGGGGAAGTGTTGTTGTTGTTCTTTAAATAAATTTTGAAAAGAGGACAGGTGAACTCTAACTACAGCTCCCTTTGCAGGCAATAAAGCATCTGATGGAATTTCTGCACATCTGTGAGTGAAAGGATATGGATTAATCAACATACATCATGATCTATACGGAAAGCATTAAAGCTTCCCTTGGACTCCTTTGCAAGAACATCCTCTTGACATTATTTTGATATTTATATCTCGGCCTTTATTTGTTCCTTGTATTATGGGAGGGTGGATGAAAGTTAGAAAAACCAAGCCTCAGTGAAGAATTTATCTTTGGAAAATACTTGCCCTAACTTAGCACAATGTACATATGGGTTGATTGAAACAGCTTAATTTTGTCCATTGGTTTCATTCATGTGACAGTAGGGAGAATTGGTTGGCAGTTTCTTGACATTTCCCAGTATGGAAAAGAGTGGAAACTTATACTTCTTTCAGATAAAAGGTTTGGTTTGCCATAAAACTCTTCAGTTAAGCATTTATAATTAGTAGATAGCCCATTTTAACATACAATGGGAATTTGGAAATACATGATTTAACATTAGTTTCAATAGCATTAAAATGCTGAAGGAAGTTCAGCAAACACCAGGTTTTGATTTGTAAGTTTGAGATATAATTTTTGCCCAATATAACACACTTAAATAAAACCTAAGAGTCTCAGACCTAGAGAGGAAGTAGTGTTTGTCTTAGCACTATCATCTGATTGTATTATAGGGTATACCAGGAGATATCAATGTTGATGTCTTCAGTACTCTCAACTGATTTTCTTTTAAATCTTGGTTTTAACAGCAGCTTCCTCTGTTTTGAGACAGTTCTGCAAGTTCTTGAGGACCTGCTTCAAAGAACAGTAGCCTGGTCTTTGGTGTGTCACATGAGCTGTTCCATATCAAATAGGAGTGATTTCAGCCATCTCTCTCCCAGATTTTGTCAAAAAAACCCCCACAAAAAAACAGACCAAACACAACCAAAGAAATGAGTAAAAACCCGAATCACCCCACTTGCTAAACTGAAACATTCAATTTAAACCACGCTATAATAGTAAGTCTTACAATTCTAAAATCTAAATTTACCCAGAGCCAGTTTGTCCATGATTTAGTTCTGTGCCAACATCGCTCTCTAGCTATTTCTCTTGCATTTGTAGTTCCTCTTCCAGATGAATCTTCAGCACGTTAAAATTACTTTTCAGCCTACCTGACTCAACAAAGAGGCCTAATTCATCAATTTATCCTCTGAAATGTTCCTAATTCCAAATGTGGTTCAAATGCCAGATCACATCTTTCTAAATAAACCTGCTCGTAAATCTTTGTAGGTAAACATCTGTCATGCACCTAAGTAAACTGAAGGAAAAAGGAGATTCATGGCCAGTCAGTTACATACTTTACTCAATTTCTCTTTCCTGGTTCACCTCTGGTTGCCTACAGCTTGGCAGAGACAGAAAGCACATTTGCAGCAGCCAGCTCTGACCGCATTTGGAAAGGTTTGCTAACACGACCTTTTTATGCCTGCATGAGAACACAGAACAAAGCCAAAAGGGAAATGCTTTTGAGACGGAGAAAAGTACTTCATCAAATACTGTAAGTAGCAGGACACATTCAATAATGATGATATGCCAGTGAGAAGAATACCCAAGTCCAAATCTAGCAGCAATTAGAGCAACAGACAGAACTAGTAAAGATGCTGTTACATCAATCCTGTTACAGACCAGCAGCCAACCCCTAACAAACAGATCTCGGAGACGAATTTAATTTCTGCAGTTACTGCACTGCTGCAAGGGCTGTGGGTAACAAGATAGCAGGGACCACCACTGCTGGAGGGAAGGCACCGGACATGGTAAAGTGACTAGTTCTCACATACCTTCCTCAGCTAATTCTCAGATGTATACTTTTCTGTTTAAATCAATTGTACGATTAGGAATGACTTGCTTGTGGCAGAACTGCAGGAGTTTATTAATATCATATAACAGAAAAAAAGAAAGAAAGGGGCACTAGGGAATCTGACAGGCCACCAAAAGCATGCTACTCCATCTTAGGGGCTTGCTTCCATTACACCGATAAATTATATCTCTGTTGCTTGTCAGCTACAGGATAAACCAGGGCATCTTTATTAGCAACAATGTACTCTAATTGGAATTTTAAAAGAAATTACTTGCTTAAGAGCTCACTCAAGACTAATAAGAATATGCATTACTTTGTGTTAAAGAATGGAAGCAAGCGTTTTAGTAGTAATGGCCTATTTTGAATAAATTTATCTCTGTATCCTGACAGTGCAACGTTGATTTAGCACCAGGCCTGTCAGTTGTCTCAGAATAGTAATTCTGCCTTCCAGCTGGGGAATAAAGCTTTAATAAAAATATTTATGGAACATATGATTTTTCATAATGATACCCAAGTTGTGCAGACTCAACTTTGAGCAGCTAAGCAAAATGCCACCCAAAACAATTACAATCAATTCTTTTCAGTCTATCAGCAGTTAGACTTGAAACATTAACAGATGACAAACTGGGAACAGTTACAGCAAAGTCACTGAAATTAAAGCAGTGTAAGTGAAAAGACTTACTATTCAGAAAACTGAAAGGACTAAGCTGCAACTGCTTGGACTGTGCATTCTTAATGCCTTGTGCTGCTTTGGTCACGTCTCTGACCCAAATTCTCAAAAAGTCACTGCTTGACAATTCCAAGAAAGTGACATTTAAAAGTGCAGTCAGGGGAAATAAATGTAAAACAACAGACAAGGTTCAGCAAAGAGACCATTCATCTTTCACAAATGAGCAGGTGGAGAAACCAGTGCAGTATTACAAAAACAAAGGAATAACCAATTGAGCAAACAAAGAACATATGGTACAGAGACACCATTGCACCATCTGCCTCCATTTGCAATGGAAATTGACTTGGAGGTAAATCGATCTTTGGAGCAGAGGCTGGACAGCTCCTCATCCCACCGGGAATACTGCTCTCTGAAACAAGACATTCTAGGAAGAACTATCCTGTTTACTTAAAAAAAGCTTATCTTCCAGCTTTTGGTTGCTCTCATCTAAAGCCCTATTATCTTGTTCCCATCCAAAGCACATGTCTTGCAAAACATAACTGGCAGTCCTAAATCAGGAATACCTTGCTTTGACTGCTAAACTAACCTTTGCAGTTGGCTGACAGTCAACAGATACAGCTATAAGATTCACAGAAGTGTCAACTGAAAAAAGTCAGTTTCATCAGCAGTAACATGTTTACAATTTAAATGGTGGTTTGTATTTATCCAGGAAACAGCAAAGAAAATGACTGAAAGCATGAAGTGAATGCTGTTGCCCCAGGGCTGAGGCTGTTTTACAGGTGGATTATCTCCAACTTGCTCCATAGGAAAAGATAAAGTTGATAGCCAAGCCCAATTCTGTAATCCTGTTTTGTAAAATGTAAACACTCATCAAAAGCTTTTGGAAGAAAACAGCATTTTCTTGACAGCTCATCAACCGAGGACTACTGTTTATCTCTAGAATGACCAATCCACTGTTGCAGTGTCAGCTTCTGTTTGAGAAATACACCACAGAACATCAATGCAGATGTGCGGGCATACGTACTGTTCTAGCTGACAACTGCCATCTTCAATTATTCTTTTCTCACCTACCTCAGTCTTCTTGTCTTAACCTGCTGTAATAAATTCTAAAATCCTCCCTAGGATCTTGGCACCTTCTAAGAGTCACTGGCAAAGATGGATTCCAGCCGGTTTCAAGTAGTACAGGTACAATCAGTACACAATTGCATAGGAACAGCTTGAAAGAGAGAAAGGAGAATAAATCACACGTGCACAAGTGTAGCCCATAAACCTGTTTATATGCATCTATAAGCTGTATTGCTGCAAGTTAAAAGTTGTACTTAAAATTATTAGTGATATTTTTCCCCAGCTTTTGTCTCCAGCAAGTCTGGCATCATCCTAAAGGAGGGGTAGCAGTGGTTCCATCAGTTCTCTTTCTTCTTCTAAAACTATATGCAGGCTCTGATGCAACAGGAGCATACGCTGACTGGAAGCAAAGACCAGGCAACTGCCATAGCACTGAGCTCAGCTCAGCTCAGAAACTCCTGTGAAAAACCCATTGGGAGTTAAAATAACATTAATCCATTTTCAACCACTTAGAAATCAATCAATAGATTTGTACTACTGGCAGGGAAGATTCAGTCCACCTGTCTTCTGAAAGAGCTGCTGATTTGGAGAATAGCAGTTTTTGTCTTTTCAAGACAAAATTGTTTTCCTGTAAGTCCAAGGAATTCTCTATGAGAAAATAGGTCAGCCTGATATTCAGCTCAGTGTCTGCCATTAAAAGAAAAGCATGCGATTCCTCTATATTGAGGTCACTGTTACCCTTAGCAGCATTGAAGGATCTCCATAGTGAAGTAGTTCAGGAGTTAGCTCTGCCAAGTGATACAATTCATGTGCATCTTGTAGTGCAAGCTGCACTACACAATCTTTGAGAATGCAGAGTGCTTGTGATGAAGAATTTTAAAGTACCTTCAAGTTATTACAGGTATGACGTAGAAAGACTG
>JBCJKH010025216.1:0-20103 GCA_039877255.1 Loriculus beryllinus | reverse complement strand
TATGACGTAGAAAGACTGCAGTTTCTTCACATTCAATCTTCATTTTAATCTGATCTTGTAGCCTTGCAATCAACTTTGCCAATAGTTCCTGTTGCATTATCAATACCCATATTACTAAAGCTTTTAACACTCTGCTGTTGGTTACACTGTTTAGCACACACCAGATCACCTACTGATGCAAATTTCATGCACACCTGATCCTAAAGAACTTCAGGTTTTCCTGGGAAAGATGACTTTATAATTGAAAAAATCCTTTAAAATCCTTTCTGATCTTCATACCTATAAAAGCAAGTAGATTCCATAAAAGAGCTATTCCATATGGTTCTATTTCAGAATTATATCAGTTGGTAAATATGAATGGCTATTTACCAGCTATTTAAGGTGTGCAGAAACCAGGTTTTCATGAACAAAACAAGTGAGTGAATGAAGTGTTTCTCCTAAAGATTAAAAAGCAAATAAAATTATTTTTACTAAAGGTTTCTGCACTCTGGCTTGCTTTTTTAATAACTAACCTAATGAGATGACTGCGGTGAGTATAGAGATTAGCATGGATTTCTGTAAAGACACTAAACCAGCTGCCATTTTTATTTATTCTTCTTCATCCCTTCCCCTAACTGCACTAATAACAGAAGAAATAAGTACTGCCATTGTCTTCAGATATTGGTCCTTTCTGAACAATTTTATTTTCCCCTCCTTCACCCAAGCTATAACTCTATAACTTCATTTCTAATTACTGTTTCCTGTTCCATTTCCTTTTTTATTTTACTTTTTTTTTAATAAGAAAGAGATGAACTCTATGCTGTTTTGACTCTGCATTATCATCCTTAATCACGTGAACCTCTCAGATATTTTCAGCATACACACATTTCTTGGGACCCAACTGACACACTTCATTTCCTTCTCAGGGTCTTCTGATTTTCTTCATTAGTATGCATTTTAAATAATATTGTTTGCATTAAACAATGAGGTTGTCAGTGAAAAGACAGTTTTTTGTGTACGTACAGGTAAGTGACAAAACACAGTCCCTGTGGCAAGGAAGTGATATGCCTTTGTAACAGCGTTACACTTAGGGCTGATAACTGCACTACAGGATGCCTCAGTACTGGCAGAGCAGTGCATTAACACAGCTATGCTAATTTGGAGGTCCAAAAATGCTCACATCCCTCTGAGTATCACAGCACTGTGCCAGGTAGAACAACAACAGTACAGATAAAATCAGACTTTCAGTTGTGCTTTCTAGAGAGATAATACTAGCTCAAGCGTGCAATTAAGCAAATTAGAAACTGGTTTAGCCCTGAACTGTATCAGGAACAGAGAGATTTTGAGGCTGTACACTAATCAAAGAGATGAAAAGCTTTTAAAAACTAATTCCTATTTTCTAAATTTTCATATCTTGCCTTGGCTACCTTAAAGTTGTAGTTATTCTGCTCCGAGTGCCACTTTCAGTGTTCATTTATATACCTACACTGGCACTGCTTTTCGCACTTAAATTCACAGGAGTATTCTCTGCCTCTACTGACTGCCTTTCTCAGATAAAGAAAACCCAATTCTAAATTGACCTATTCTGTCTTAGTTAAGCCAATTCTTCTGCTTTACAGTTACTACAAACAGAAACATTTATTCACCTACTTGAATTTATTAATTTTCATTTAGGCATGCTGCACCTCCATCATGCTGGAACTGATGTGGTCCAGGAAATCATTTGCTCTAAATTGGGGTAAGTGTCCTTGGCATTTGTGAGGCAGTTATCACCACCAGGTGCTTTCATTGAAGTCTCAGGGCAAGTTGCTCATTACAACTGCAATTTATATCAAGCTTAATTTCCAACATGATGTAAATTCAGTGTATCATGTTGGGCCATAGAACAATGCCTGCCTGGTTTTAAGGTTCATCTTCATTAGAACTTGTATTCCACAATTAGCTACAATAAATCAGCTCTACTAAACAAAAGACTCCAGTAGCAGCAGATTTCCAGTATCTGTTTCAACTCCTCTACCTGTAATTAATGCTTCATCATTATCCTTAAGGGAGAACATCTGTTTTCACAGATCATGCTACTGCTTGGTTAAATACAACTGTCTTTCTGTTCCCCAAAACATACTTGGCAGATCCTAAACATATAACAGATTTTTCAGGAGATTTTTAAAACCGTTTTTCGCAACCATTTTTCTAGACTCCTTGCCACTCACTTTGCAGATCCTAGGCAACTTTTTTCATTAACTGAAAAGGAATTACCCTCCTACTTCCACTGCGTAAGAGACAGAGCTGCAGTATGGAACCATTATCATTATTATGTTATCATTATTCTCAATTACACTAAGCTACAGTCACAAATAGTGCATGATATCACCATTACCATCACACCCATTATTACTGAGGAAAGTAAAGCATGAAGATAATTAGCAAAGGGAAACTTAAACTTGCAACAAGCATCCACTTCTAGGTGAAATTTCAAGTCTCTTCTATCCTTAAATATGAACATTTGCCTACAAACACAATGGAGAAAGTGCAGCCAATTCTGACCTCAGGTTGCTTATCCCCTCTTCCAAATTGCACTACTCCAGCACCTTGAGTTTTCCTCTGGGGATCAGTCTCTCTAGATGCCAGTGATACGCTCCTTCATGGACAGTGCCAATAATTCCAGTTTGCAGAGACAATGATATTACTGAAATTATTACTGATTATGCTCAGTTAGATTAGCTTTGGTCTGTGAGGATAAACAGTCATACAGCTCTCCTACAATCTTCAGCTGAAAGATAACAAATAATGAGAGACAACGGCTTCCTAAATCATTCTGCCTTGATCAGCACGAAGCTGAGGCTTCAGTTTTGAGTTGTGTGGTTTTTTTTTTTAAGATCTGCCCCCAGTTCAGACTACGTACATGACAAAATAATACTTACGGGACACTGGTGCCAAAGTCACAGTGAAACATTCACTGTAGACTGTGGTACTTGAAGATACCAAGTCCCTCCATTCCAAAAGCATTTGATTTTTTGCATTGACAAGGATTTAAAGGGTGGCTGTTTGTCAGCCTAGCTCAACTGCAGAGACAAAACCCACAGTCACTGATCGATCACGCGTGATAAAAGACTTGAGTAATTTCTCTTTGTAGATGCTTTTCTTCCCTTATTATAGAATACTGATGCTTTCCCTGAGAATTTCAGTCCCATTTCACTCTAAAGCATGAGGGATGTGAAACTAAAAGACACACCATGGCCTAACAGGGTAATAATAATCCCTGGCAACACCAAGAAAAACTACAGACTATTTTTCTGCTCCTGTACAGGAGAACCTTATCTGTGCTGCTCCAAGCTTATGACACTTGGTTAAGCTCTCATGAACCTGAGGTCAGAACCCAAACAGCAGGTCAGGCTCTCATTTACTCTCCAGTAAGAGCTATCTGGGTTTCACTGCCTCACTGCACCTTTCTGCTTGCCCCACACTGTAGGTAGAATAGGGTTAAAGAATAAGTGTGCAACAGCTGTGCTGAGGCAGCGGTCTGAATCAGGTCTAAGCCTACACTATTGTTGTAAACACATTAAAGATTTATTTCATTAGCACAGTTCACAAGTATTTAGATTGTTTGGCCCACTATAAGTGTTATAAGGCTGGTTCAGAACCTCATTCGTCAAATGGTTAAAAAAATACCTTTTTGGTGTACCTTACTAACAGAAGCACTGGGAAGTAGTTTGTAGTGCCTACATCACACTGATCTTCATTGTTACAGTTGCGCTGAAGTAACAGGAGAAAATACTTAACCAATATCCCATGTTTCTGGGAGATGCTTAACACCACTTCCCACCATCCTACTCTACAAGTTCCTGGTACTTTCAAGAAAGATCACAGCACTAGCATCTTCAGAAAACTCCCAGCTTAGATCATCAGGTTATAATATATTTGAGGTGTTTCATTCTCATATAGGATCAAAAAAGAGCATACACTCAAGAATTGTTGGTTAAGACATTCTGGGTTAAGGCAACACATATCCATTGTCAAGACAGAAATTATATTTTAACTGTAAAGTGAAAGCAAATGACAAGAGGATAATTCTAACAATCAGAAATTGCAAAGGTGACAGTCTTGGAATAAAATAATCATATTACCAGCGGAACCATTTAAAAGAAAGCATAGCTTTTAGAGGAGTTTGATAAATAGCACCTCATTAGCAGAATCTCAAGAAGCCAAAGGTTAGTGAGAGTCAGAGTCCAGCCAGATTTGTAACAAGGTTTTCAAAGTAAACCCTCCATGTAGATTATCTAGACAAAGTAGGTGCTGAGTTTTACAGCTCCTGCACATTTGTTACCCTAATGGGTATAAGCCATCATTTTCTTTCTATACCACAAAAAAAGAAAGAATTCCCCTCTCTCCCTTTTATAGGCATACAATTGTCTGGTGTTCTCAGGTAAAAGCTTTAATTATTGGTACGAGGCAAGCATAATGATAGGGGGATTTGCACATCTGATGTTTCTTAAACAGGAAAAAAGCCCCACAATCCAATTAGCTGCCTCTAATGGTAACCTTAAGTTCTAACCTTGGGTAAAACCCTTTCAAGTAAGCCACTTCATGTTCTGACGTCCCACTGTGCCTGGTTTTATTTGTCACTGTCAAAAAAATGCTAGAAACTGTCATATTTTAACTCTGAAAGTTAAAAAATAAGAGTATTATAAATGCAGCTAATAACTGCAGAACCATCCACAATCCCATTCCAAGCTTCTGTTGGATTAGTCATTGTAGACTTGGTACAGACAAGTACAATTGAGCAACCATATGACATGGATTTTTGTTAGGAAAGTCAGTTATAAATTCAGACACCCAAGAAAGAGCAGGAGAGCAAGCTAAGAGGATTCTGAATCATCCCAGCAAGGCAGCAAAAAAGCACCATGTGATCTCATATCAGTGGTCCACCTCTGCCAGTCAGCCAACAGACAGGCTAACAGGTTCATGCTCTGGAGCCTCAAACTGGTTTGTCCAAACCACTTAGCAGAAAGTTAGAACAGTTAACTCTAAAGGTATAAAGGAAGCAAGATGTTAAGCTATTGTCTCCTTCTAACAAGGAAATTCGACTGACCATTATTTCAGAAATAGTGAAAGCAATTTCTGCTTAATTCCATTAGAAGTTCAGATCTGACTCCTCTTAGAAATGCCAGCCTACAGGAAAGTATTTCTGAAGCTTGTAAGGTAGTGAAGAGACTACATAGACAACAGATACAGAGATCTACAAAGCTTTTCAGTATTTTTTTCTGAAAGACTCCACATGACAATGATCACATACAAGACTCACACATCAAAGAATACCCCATAAAGCCAACATCAGTTTTACAGCGCACTACAGTGCACAAATACTGTAACTTCACTTTGACTTGAGGCTTCAAATTTACATCAGAAATTACTTATTCCATTGATTCAAAGAAAGCAAAAAGAGCATCTGTACTTTCCCATCATCACATAAACCAATCATCAACCTTCTATCAAATTAACTTATTTTATCATAACATTTAATGATTCTTTGAGAATGAATCAACTTTTTTGCCCCTTCAGGTATCTATAGATGGATACCCCACAACCAAACACACAAGATTAACATTTGGTGCAAAATTAGGTCCTAACAATATGTACTACAAAAACAAGCCAATGAAAAGCAAACCAAACATTGCAAAAGACCAAGTAAAACAATTATAAGAGAAAATAAAATGGTTACAGCCTTTATGAACTCATTTATCACTACAGCTTACCCTATATTAGAACAACAATTTATTGAGTAGCTAACAATGTTTCCTCAAAAGCAGTCAGCAACCTTCAAGTTTTTCATTCTAAGAAGTACTTCAGATTACCTTATTTTACTTCTGCAGAACAAAGTCAAAACAAACGACAACCAGAGCTAAACAAAACTGAAGTACCTACCTTTTCAGAAGGCTTCCGTAAGCCCTTCACAGTTCTAAAACACATACAGCAGCAGCAACACCATCCCTCCACCTTTTTGCAGGGCTAAGGGCACCTGTTTACCAAGTGCTAATTGCAGTTAATTAACCATCAATTAAAGGAAACTACGTTTTCACCTGTTTCAGATCTAAATCCCCGGTACTTGTAGCTTGTCCAATTACCTTGTCCTAAGCGAACTGTTTGAAGTTAACTCCTTATTGACTTTAGATTTGTGACTCAGTCTTTGCTGTGTGCAGTACCTGGCTTCCCTACTGGAGTTACAGACTTGCTTGCACTCAGTTTCTCTGTTAAATTTTTCTGGGTTAGTACTTTAGAAGTAAAATAAACATGTTTTTGAAGCAGCTAAACACAAGTTTTCTAAAATATACTCTTGAATCATAAGTAGTTTTTTTAATTAAAATGCCTTCTTATTGAGAAAAAATCCTTTATAGGCAAGTCCTTCTATTTTTAACCATTAAAAAGGAGTTCTCAACAGACTGTATACTTTGCTAAGGCCTCTTCTCCCACTCAGATGTTTAGCAGTATTCTTGTTGTCTACAGTTCACTTGCTTGCACTGTATTAAAACTGCAGTGGAAGCTGGCCTGCTGCTGTATCCTTCTAGGAGGCTCCTTTCTCTTGTTTGGAGTATTTTAAAGAAAAGCAAACAAAGTAGAGAGCTTATTTTTATAAAGCCATCCAAGTTTTTAATTCTCAGCCTTCGAAAATAAAAAGACATCCAGTTCTGGAATAAATAAAAATGAGTTCAATTATTATGAAGATAAATTAACTGTAAATGAATAATGTTCATATCGTGGGTACCTGCTTTGCAGTAATTTCCTCATTGAAGAACTATAAGCTAGTCAATTTGCATTAGAACGGTTAAGTACTTTAATTCAATTATGGAATTACTATTGGATGATTAAAAACTGAGAACAAATAAGTTTGAGCTCATTTTAGTTATCTACTAACTACTACCTACATGTCTTAGCAATAAATTCATACAAAACTGGATGAAACAGAACAAAATAAAAATTTCACCATAATCTATGGCTGGCTTGTCACTTAACATGTGATTACAAATGAGGAACTGATGCCTAGTATGTGTACAAAGTTGTAGACCAAAGTGAAAAGTCTTCGGGTAACTACTTCATGCTATCTGTTGTGAACCTGCCTTAATCGTATAGGTATTTAATGGCACATGATCACAGTTTTCCCTTCTGGTAAAAGAGGATTTCCTTGTAGTTAGACACTCAGCATAGTAAACAACTCACCCTCCTTTAGGAGCTCTTCCCCACCCCTAAACATTATTTGATTGTGCTCACTGTAGGGAGAAATGGAAGTTACTATATTCTACACTGAGAAGGCTGAAGTAAAAAAAAAAAAAATCACTTAATGTGCTTATACTGTCATTTGTCCCTTTTGGCACTCCAAGCTGATTGTTAATTAAAACTACAGCTCTGCAAAGCATTATTGAATCTGGTTAATGGACAACAACTTGCACTGAATGTGTATGTGTGGTTGGCACACTCGTAAAAATCCTTCAACATCACCAAGTTATTGCTTGAATCTTGGCTTGCAGTTGTTCTTTTTGGCACTCAGAAAACCACTTGGCTATGGTTAAGAAGCTGGAGTGTTTTGATCACCAATTATAACTCTGCCATAATTGCATTACTGGGCTATTGACTTCTCCTTCACCCCGCCTCTTTAGTGGACTCTGTCATTACATCCTTATAGATTTTGGGGGCATTTTGGGGGCAGCTGCCTTTCTATAAATGCTCTGTACAGCACAAGCTATGATGGCCTGAACCTTCTAGGCACACCTCAGACCAAACAATAAAAAAGCAGAATTACTAATAATCATTAGCACACAGTTGTGTCCCAAGGATAAAACACAGGACAGTGTATAGGTGCATTCAAACCTGGCATTCACAGTGTTTTCCATTAAAAGATATTGGCAATTTAAATATTTCTGGTCATTTACTCTTATTGTACCAATCATTCCTAATTTCTCCCAGGCTCTTCCAAGAAAATGATTTAACACACAGTGCAGATCTTCCATGTAAAAAAGACCAGCATTTTTAATTATAGTAGTTTCACAGGATCTAATAGCAATAAGGTTCCCATAAATGTTCAGAATCTAACAAGCTTCACAGCACTTTCGAAAGAGTAGCAATCATTCAGAAGAAATGTTAGAATGCCCTTTATTCCCTTTCTCCATTTCCCAGCAAGCATCCCAGGAGAATCATGAGTTTTAAATTTGCTCAGGCATGAAGGGTTTGTGTGCCCCTTGAGCCTTTGTATTATGATAATGCATACATAAACGTAAGTTTTATTAATTGGAGCTCTATCCACGGGGGTTACTACAACAAAAGAATCAGTGGAAAGGGAACCGAATACAAGGAGGAGTGACCCAACTGAGTAGTGATTTCAAAATCCAAAATTCAAGCCTGATACACTCCCCCTTGAGCCTGCCCTTCCTTACCTGTGCCCTGATTTATTGTGAGCTGTTCCAGGCAGTGCTATTTTTTAACTCACTCCAATTTATTGTCTTAAAAAAATTAATCAATACTACAAACTTTCCTTTGTACTTACATTAAAAATTGATCTCAGACAAAACTGGAATACACTACTGTAGCCTTTGCATAAAAGTACTTTGAGTTCATACTCTGTGCCTTCCTAACACAAGCACGGATGTGATAGATTTCTCAGTAGTTTCCTCACTGCTGTCAAACTGCACTATATTTCATTCCTCCTTAATTTGTGTCTTTTTATATCTGTGACTCCTATCATTATTGCTTTCTTCTTACATCTTTCCCCACTTAAATAGCTGAAGGATATACAAGGATGTTTTGATGGTGCCAAGTCCCTTCTTCCAATTTTGCTACAACAGCAAACATGACTAAACTCCTGCAGAGCCTTTCTCCTATCCCTTCCTTCCCGAAGGTTTTGAGCAGGTGGGGAGATGAGCTTCTTCACTTTGGGAAACAAAAGCCTGCATGACAAATACCCTCTTCCTTTCTTATCAGTTAACCAGCCTTCAGAGGAAGAAAGGAAAAAAACAAAACGTGGTGGCAGGCTAGTCTGGCTTCATTACTCATCTACTCAGGAGCCAGCAAACACAGGCTTTGGAGACAATTTGTAAACTCTATTTGTCAGAGGGATTATCATCATGAAAATACTCCATATTCACACCAGTAAATTAGAAAAGCACCTGCACTGAGCAGGTTGATCTAATTATGTTTTCACACATTTCTAGTGGTTTCAAGTGAGACACCCAGAGAGCCCTTGGGACAGAAACTAGAGACAGGACAAAGGCAGTAAATACTGGGAAGAGGCCTCTCACGTATCATGTACCAACATAATGTGAAGGGGGGAGAAGGAAATAACTGGTTTAGGTTGGGGACATACAAATAAGCCTTCAGACATATGAATGACAGAACTCAATATAAACATGAAAATTTCAGAAATGCATTTTTTGGTCCTCCCTTCTTCCCTCAATCCCACCACATATAGGATTTTTCGCTAACTTAAATTCACTGAAAACAAAAATGTAACAAAATTTGGACAGATTATTCATTAGGTACCAGGAAAAATTTGCACTGTATAGAAAAATAAGCAGGCTTTGTAATTTTTAATAGGTAAGCTCAGAGTTATATTAAAAAATCACAACAATAACAAAGCCCCTTCTACACCCTTCTACTTGTCTCCAAATTCGTTTTTCTGCAAAAAACTGAAATATGGCTTTGAGGCAAATCTGAAAGAAAATTTCCTTCCAGTTTCAACCACCAAAGTTATTTGCATGGACCTTCTGCTGTACTGGCGAGAACAAGATATCAAATATCTATATTCTACAAAGATCTCTTTATATCTTCTTTCATATTAATTCAATGGAATAGCGAAGAGTGGGACCAATACAAAATCAATGCTTTAAACCTTCTGCAGGTTCTTGGTTTGCTGTTTCTATCTCTGATGCCCAAGCACAGCCTTTTCACAGTTAAAAATGAAATCACAAAGATTTTTCCTCGTTCTTTCTGCTGGAGACTCATTCTCTCTCAAGCTAAAGGGCACAAGTGAAGTGTAGTGAAAATAAATTCTTAGGATCTGATAGCTGACAGCCGTAGTTTTTATGATGTGCTTTGACAGGAATAGGGAAAAGCACACACTGACTTCAGGAAATTCAAGCAAAATTGAAGAAGGCATGAAATGGGTCCCTCTGCTATTCTGCTGTGTGCTGGCTCACACGTTCTGGGTATCCCCAAAGCTGGCTCTGAGCAGAAAACACTCTGAGCAGCCAGTAGTTCTTCTGGATCATGCTACAGGAAAGGAACTGAGCGCTTTTTAGATCCCTGTCTTTTGCAATAGTTGATCAGTCTTGGTCTCTTCCCTCCATTACATTACTAGGGCACTACGTGTGTCAGAAACAGGCTTCATGTTGTACAGCCTATGAGGGCTGGTAAATAAATCTGACAGCACCAAAGCAGAGCTTGAATCAGGTGTGTCCACTAACAGTTATGGCAAAGGTACTGTTTTACATATCATGCTCACACATACGCATCTCGAGAGCATCTGAGCATCATGGTCTTCTGTATATTCGTTGTGTCACAAAATCTTTCTATTGAACAGTATGCCCCCACTTAGCAAACACCCTACCAATCCATTTGGAAAGCAAGTATTCATATGTTGTCATCAAGCCTTCCCACACCTGACAAATATTAGAAAAAGGGTAATTTAGTAACAAAAAGCCTTGCAGAGTTGATACCTCCTCAGGTAGCTCCAATCCTGCTGGCCCTCCTAGCTACCTTCTTGCTTCAGTAGAAAGCAAAAAACAACATTCTATTCCCTAACCTGACAAGTAAGGGCAAATTGACTTGGAGAGTATAATTACTTCAAAAAAACCCCCTCAACAAACTAATGCCATTGGTTGCCATAGCAATACATTCTCATTAGATGGAACAGAACTGGTAGTATTGGAGAAACAGTCTATCTTTGTAACTGCTGGTCTTTCAATAAAGTACAATTATTAACCATAAATGCTTCTTTCTGCTTAGAACTGCAAATGCATCAGTCAGTACTATAGTCAAGGACTGCTTCTGATCCACAGCTATAGAAATTTGTGTGCTTATGGTCTTACAGGCTGCTGCTATGGCAGTGGAAAAGAATACAGCCCAAATGGTACTACTTGCACCGTGTGTGACAACAATGGGGGGTTTGGAGAATTGGGAATGGCTCATTGTAACAAGTGTGCAACATTTGATTACTCTGAGAATTATTCATATGTATGTCCTGATCTTAGTCTTTCCTGAACACTTGCTTAGAACAAATTAAACTAACCAGTGACCGCAAATGCTTTATTGCTTGAAGTAGTAAATAAAGCCAACCAGCCGCTGAACAGGCAGTTTGGAGCCTAATCAGTTATTGCTGAAGGTGAAGGAAAGGTCCAGTCTTTTGCTTTCACGAATGTGGTATCCTCACTTGCTTCTCCAAGTTTTGCTCTGCTTCTGGCTCTTCATATTCCTTCTTACCTTTTCTCTCAGGAGTATAGCTTAGGTAAAAAGTAGTATCTATATTTTTGCTGGCTTAAGGTAGGTGTTGATTTATTCCACTTAATTAATGTTTACTCCAGAACCTTTAATTTTGAGGAAACATTAGAACATTTCAGGGATAACATTCCCTGCATTTCTTTTATTACTTTAAACTGATGTCAAAGGCACTGAAAGCCACAACTTAGAGAATCTCTTCTTAAACTAAGGTGTATTCATGCACAAGTAGCATGCCAGAAATATGTTGAAGACTTTGAAGCTATAAACAAATTCTCACTTAATGATCAGGTCCTCTGTCACACACATCTTGTACATTAAGTGATTATGCTGAATTTTGGCAGGGGTCTGTAATGACAGGCATTAGGTGCATCAGTTTAAATAATCCAATTCTCTTAAAGAAAATTTTGCAGTCAGTTTTTCCTTCTGGCAAGGCTAGAACCTCTCAAGCATTTTCTGAGGCAGATTTATTCTATTATTTACTGGATACCAGAAGGACTGAAAAGAAAATGGTATGAGACATTTGAAGCACCCAAAAAAATAAACATCAAACCAACAAAATACCCTAAAATTTTCAGTCAAACCTTCATAGTTTAATAATTTTTAAGGTAATAATTAAAATGGAGTTGCATAATGAACCTCAGACCTTGAAAGTAAAATACCAAATCTAACTAAGGTGAACAATGAGTTCTTTAATAGCACCCATGCTACTTTCTTTTACAATTCTGAAACAAAATCAAGATGAGATCGAGGCTGAAAAAAACAGAGCAGAGATCCTGGTCAGAATGCTATACTCCACAAAACTGTTTCAGGAGAAAAGAAATATTAATGTTAAGTGAAGTCAGATTTATATTTAACTTTCTAAATTATGTATTTTTTCATGGCATAATAAGGAAGTACAGTATTTTCTTTACAAACTCCTGACAAGCTAAAAAGATACAACTAACCCAAGATTAATATTACAGGCCTTTCTTTCAACTCACATTTCCCAAAATGATATTTTGCTGTTAAAAATTCATCTGATAGTGCTGAGTCCTTGTCCTTATCAAACAACACATGGGGATTTAACACAGCTGGAGTATTTTCCCTTGCTATTATCTCTGGATGTTTGTATTCTAATTACCAAATGAAAGAACATATGTATAATGAATATATGGCATAAGTTTCCCCCCAGCCTCCAGAAGTGCACAACAGAGCATTTCATATGGATTTTTTTGAGCGTTTACATTTTTATTGCGAAGTGTTGAAATTGCTTTACAAAGTACATACATTTTCCCCAATTTTCCACTGACATAATGGCTGGAACTAGATGATTTTAAGGGTCCTTTCCAACCAAAACCATTCTATGATTCCATGATATACTTGGAAAAAGTAGCAGGACAAAGGTTATGGAGTAGTTTCCTACATGAGCTCAGAATGGATCTGGGTGACTTGAGCCTCACTCTAATGGCATAAACAAAAACTAATTTCAGTGGACCTGAAATTAAAGGCCTATATTAGAACACGAGGCAGCAGCTGTAAACCAGATTAGCTATGACAGTGCAATGTGCTTTTCGCTTCCATCAACTGCTGTATTTCATGAAGAAGGGAGTGCAAGTCACAGCTGAAGTAAATCACTACCTCCAATGCAGCCCATTTATAACAGTGGGAAACCAACTCTGAATACTTCTGTTCTATTAAAATTCTGCTATAATGAGCTGCATAGAGGAAGACTGATGCATTAAATACATTTTGGTTTCCTTTCTCTTTGGGCTGATGTGCAAGAAATAAATAGATCTACTCTTATCAGCTGGACCACTGCAAACAGATGACAGAAATACAGCAGCCTCTGCGCAAGTAACTATCTGCCATGTCAGTATAAATGGTACCACCTACCCAGGACTCCTCAGTAGCCTCCCATCAACCAGCTGCCCTACTTCAACTCTTAAGTTCTTTGTATAGGGTTTGATCATTCACATGCATCCCTGTTATCTCCCCTAGAGCAAGAGCAGGCCACAGAAAGAGTGTGCTGCTCTTGCACTCTTCCCCAGCTCTGTTGTGAGCCTTGTTCCCCTGAGCTAACCAGCAAGTGGAGAAGTACTAGATCACAGTGACATACGACCATGTCTGACATCTATTTTCCAGAAATCAATATGGACAGTATTAAGAACCCAGGCAGAATGGGGTAATAACATGCAGTGAGACTCTGGAGAAGGAAGAATAAAAGGAAAATGTATGGAGGTCACAGGTGGGTATTGGAAAAGGGCCACCCAGAGATCAAGTAGGGCCCTTGCCCAAACACTCACTAGTGAAAATTTACAAGCACAGTTCAAATGCAACATAGTAAGCAGAGAAATTGGGAGATGGTGGCTTTCAGCACAAAGCTGTCAGTGTGCTGTTTATGTTCACCTGTTTTGAGCTTCAAGGTGTGGAAATAATTGAGAAATTTTATGGCTTACTGTGTAAGCATAAAATCTGATTGTTCATACCAATTTGTGGCATTACAGAGGGTGGGTTGTGGAAGAAAGAAATATTTGGTTTAAGATTAAGCAACTAGTCTGTATTCTGGGAAAACAAAGAAACGTCACCAAACCCCAACTTTCATTGTATTGATTTTGATCATTAAGATAATCAAGATCGTTTAGATTTTTCTAAAAGAAAGAAAATACTTGCATCTTAGAACTGGGGTTAGGAAACATGAGTTTTGCTTTTGTTGTGTCAATATATTTCTGAAGAGCTGCATGCAAGCATGCCTGCAGGTGAGGATTTTGCAGCTTTGCTTGCCAATGTGCAAGCAGACCAAGTAAACATTTCCAATTGTTTTTCAGGAGCTGACCTGGAGATCCTAATGGTGAGAACACATTCAAGGTATAAAATTATACCTTAAATTAATGGCTTTGAAATGCTCTCCACCATCAGATTAAAAAGAAAATCATAACAATGTATACAACAGCCAAGAGATTTCCTGTGGAAGGCATTACTCTCTTATTTGTCATCCAGCATTGAGAACAGACCTCTCTGGATTTTGTTTTTTTATGAAGAGTAGGAAGGAGCTTGTCATACTGGCACACAATGTTGAAAACCAAAATGGATATTGGATTGTTCCTTTAACTCAAAGGATGAGCAGATAATCATGCAGTAGTTATCACTGAAGGGCAGAGGAAGCAATCAATAATGTTTTCCCATGTGGGCCATTTTTCTCATTGCCTCACAGGACAAAACCACATCTCCAAAAACATGAAACATGGATAAAATTCACCTCTGCACACAAGGCCAGTGCTAAGACCCATTAGCTTCTACTACCCTGCTTTAGGAATCTGAACTCATATATTAATTCCTCTGCATGGAAGCAAGTTTCATGCAGCAGGCACTGTTTACCCCTAAGCAAGAGAAGAGTACAGTTTATGTAGGAAAAGGTAACAATGTTCAATAGCTATTGTAAAAAAGAAAAAAGCCAAGCCCACACAAATCCAAAGAACAAAAAAACCCACCTAAACCATGACTTGCAAGATAGGAATAGTCAGTTTTCCTTAGAATCATTATTCTGCTTACCTTTTGTGTATTATTCTTTCCCTACTTCCCTTCTTCCTCAAATCCAAATAGATTTCCTCCTGGTGCTAACAAAATTCACCTCATTATTCCAAATTAAGAACAGGGGGGAGGAAGATCAAGTAAGGGAGATGAAAACATCTAAAGAGAGGCTGCAAGTGGTAAATATCCTTTATATTTAATTAATAACTGGGATCCTTAAAGACCTGGAATTGATTTCTGTGGGTTTCATAGCATGCTCTGTGGTTTTCAAAGGAAGTAAAGAACCTATGTCAGGTTTTGAATTTGAGTCTTAATAATAATTCATTAATAAAAGTGCTACCCAGGAGCAATTCGTTGTTTGACAGCTACAGGAAAGGAGAAGTATGTCTAAACGGCATGCAGTCCAACAAATACACCCCTTCTCTCTCCCCTCCAAAATCTATATCAATCCAAACCCCCAGGTTTCAGAGTTTAGCAAAACCTGTAGATTTCCTTCACTAATGAAAAATAACATTTGGCAAAATGTCAGAATTTTGATTTTTGCTGCTGCTTTGAGGATTGCAACAATATAGGTATTTTCTTGAAGTGTCAATTAATTTCACAGTTCTTTCCACACTTTCCCTTGTTGCCAGCAGCCCTTGTATTAGAGCAAAACAAACATTGAACTCCTAGAACAGAAAAGCTGCAATTTTTTGTTTCTACTCGTAAAAAGCAGCAAACAAATAAACTATCATTTCAAATGCTTAAAAAACACCAAAAGCTGTAATGCAGTGAATGTCTAAGTGCCACTTGTACAGCCACCTGGGCCACCCTGATCACACCCCAGGTCCTCAGGCTCATACTTCCACAATTCTGACTGATTTCAGCCTCTTGCCTCTGAGCCCAAGGAGAAGCAAATCACTTTTACACACAAAGCACAAATATCTCATACAACTCTTAGTGGCCTGTACAGAATCCCATAAAGAAGGGTTCCTTATCTTGAAAGCTGTAAGAAAGATAATGAGGGGAAGATAATGAGGGATAGAATTTGGTCTCTTTTAACTAAACCAAAAAGTTCTTTTTGATGAATGGCTGTTCCACTCATATCATTATGGAGAAAAACTGTACTTTGATGTTGAAATGAGAGAGACTACATTGTCATGCAAGAGATGGAGACCATGTATATTCATCGTGTGCTCTATAGCGACAAAGTCCTTGACCGCAGAAATTATTCTACCAAAACCACCATTCCAGGTTAAACTGCAGATTCAGAGATGGGTTAACCCACAGAAACTTGCACTTTCCAGATGAAGAACACATGCACAGCATGATGCAGGCACTCTAGGTAATGCATTTTGTCCCTGTGGAAATACCTTACTGCTGGACAACTAAGGCGTCTTCCCCTCAGTCTTAAGGCAAATAACTAAACACAGCCTATTCATTTAAGCACAGCAGTACCAACATGATGTGCCTGACATTTATGCCTTTTTCTGACAGCTTATTCATTTCCTGTGATTCGAAGATTCACAGCTGCTGAAAACAAGAAGGTAGCTGCATCTTGTGCTTTGCTCAGCTAATGAACGTTCAAAACAGTGTTCAAGTCACTCTGGCTCATTCTTTGCTTATCTTCCATTTTGGCAAAATTAAGGCTACACATTCTCCTCTTTGCAAACCCTGCCTACCAGCTCCTTTGGCCACAGCATTCCAGTACACAGGAACACAATAGTACTTCACTTGTTAATAGCATTGTTGTCCTTAATATCAGATAAAATATGCACACCCCAGATGAAATAAAGCTTCCCTTCCCCCCTACTTTTGCTCAAATTTGCTGTCTTTGAATGTATGCCACCATCAATAAGATTCTGGCTGATGTAAAGAGACTTTCTCTAATAGAAGCAAAAGGCCATGTCACTGAAGGGCATCAATAGTACTAACATTACCAATACAGTCTGTTCAGCTGAGCTTTAACGTCATTAGTATCACACAAGGTCACAGAGCAGCACAACGTGTGCTCGGAGTTCAGTAAGGAAAGTGTTTTCAAAACCTGTAGGTGGTAACTACTTCACATGTCAAACTGTTCAATAACGGAGGTTTTCTATCCAAACATAAAGCATATACACACATATTCACACACAACTAGAAGCTCATTTTCATTGCCAAGATCATTTTGTTCAAGAAAAAAAATCTTGAGATACCCAGCAAATAACTGAAATTTTGCTGTTGCTTTCTCCTGCGAGAGAAAAAATGGTAAATTCAACGATACAAGTACATGTTACAGATGTGTGTCGTTTTTGTTGGGAATTCCAGCGTGACCTTTTCCTAGAGTTCTGAAAGTCTTACATTGGTGATATTTTGGCCTTCCCCCCCTCCCCCCCCAAATCAAATACTGCATTTTTCCTTCAGCTTTGTATGTTTAACTTCAAGAACCTATTTTTTAAGTTAAAAGCTTGTAAGTTTTTCAATTTTAAAAGCTTTGATCCAAATCTAATGTAATGACATGCTAAACACTTAAGACTAAATCTTATAAATACAAACATTAACAAAGAAACCCAAACCTCAGCATCTGTGCTAGGTTGTAACACAGCTACCCATATCCATACCCTTACCAAATTCTTTGCAAACAAGTCTCCATTTAAAGTGAGAAACTGAATTCACCTCACCTGAGACATCTCAATTATTTAATTAAAAATCATCTGTGGGCATACTAATTCTGATTTGGGTTTAATTTTCAATCTAAGAAAGCGATTACTAACACATGCAAATGACCGTTCTGCACTAGCATGGTGCTTCAAGTGTATTTATAAACAGTAAGATAATACTAAAAAATAAAGAGCTTACCCAGCTCAGACTAAGTATACAATTCCAGCTGATTACAAACCTCTGCCATCATCACAAACTCAACAAGAGAGATTGCTGAACCAGTACCAAGAACCATTCTGGTCCTTAAATCAGGAGGTAAAAGCTGCTGTTCCTTTCCTCCAGGTCCCCACGTTCATCCTGGAATTTAACCTTTGTCTTTGACTGGTGGAAGGATAACTACTGAGATCTGGTCCAGGGTTAGACAGGGGAACACAGAAGAGTAGCTCAGCATATTAATGCAGCAGGAATAACTAGGCAAAGAATCCAGGCTATATTCCTCTCTTTCCTCTGTGCAAGTGTGGCAGTAACTCCTCAGATACCTCCTAGACACTTTGTAGGCACTAACCACTGGTATTATTTGAGGGAGGAGCACTGCAATTAAAAATGGAATTTTAATTATTAAAAAAATAAACCTCTCAACTTTTAAACACCATTTTTTCCATCTTTACCATTAAAAATTTTACCTTTATGCAAAATTTAGTTACTATTAAAAATTGCAATAGCCATGCCAATTCTGGTCAGCTAGCTTCAAAAATGGAAGAGCTTCTTACTTCTTCTTGGTATTTCTTCAAGGTATAATTAAGGCTATGAAAGATGCTAGCGTCATAGGGAATAAAAACTGAGCATACTTGAAGGATGTAGGGTCAAATCCTTTTCTCTGAAGATAAAACCCTTTAGAGCCAAAATGTCTGGCCTTATTTTTTGATTTTTTTTTCTTTTTTTTTTTACAGTCCATTGCTCTAAGGTGGTCTGAGGGATAAAACAATCCATTTTAAAACATTTTCTGGAATTATTTTTCACTCACATACGTTAACATAATCTGGTTTGATCACAGTCCCAGAAATTCACAGTTTTGAGCACTGCTTCTAATGCCTTGACTCAGAAAGGATCTTCTTGTCAGCATTTTCCTTCCTTTGAAAGGACAAGGTAAGAACAAAGCCTGTTTCCCTGAAATTGTTTTCCTTCCTGTGATTAAATGCAACACCACACAGCAAGAAAGCCGAATAGAAAAGAGTACCTGGCCACACACCATTATACAGCTCTTCTGGGAGGTAAGCCATGACCAAGGGTCCCCTGGTCCGAGGTGACCCTTTGAGTTTGATTCAGCTTCTCCTGAGGTCAGGGGACTCAAAAACCCACCCAGTCACTCCTGAACAAACCCTGCTTATTATCACACCTCCAACACAGGGAGCAGCCTGCAAACCCCTTACAAGTGGAATTATCTCCAGCACAGTAAGCTGAACTCATTAGTTATTTATTGCCAGAGCATGTATGTGGACAATTAGCACCTGATTTGAGGTTTTCTAGGCATGAGGCTACTCTGATAGACACCCCTAGTCCTGAAGAAGTCTCTGCCTCAGACCTCACAGCAGCATATCATCTGAGAGAATTCCAGCTCTGCCAATACCAGGTTGTTCTCTCACAGCCTGGAACCATCACAAATGTTTGTTTGTTTATCTGAGGAGGATTTTTGTTTCCTTTTTTTCCTGAATCTTTGACTAAATGTTGCCTTGCAACCAAAACACCTGAGAACGTGGATGTGACTGCAGCGGAACAAAATGGGTATCACACGACACATTAAAACAGCATTATGAACGGAGACATGCACAAGCTTCGAAAGGAAGAGAAATACGTCAGCACGCTAAAAACCTGAATTCAGTGCATGAAATGTATTCGGACTGCTCTATCCTCCACACCACGGGAAACACACAGGAGCTGTTGTAACACACCCAGTCTGTGAGATCAGGTTTTCATCCTCCTACATCTCAGTGCTTCCCCTGAAAACATCCCAGACCAAGGAAAAGCCGCTGCCGGCCATCACTGTACCAGCACCGCTTCCCGGGGAGGGAAGAGCCTCCAGGTCTCCCCTCAGCGGTGGCGGCTCACCTCTGAGAAGCCGCCCAGCTCAGCAGAAGCCTCACTACCACTGCCAGTTTCGGGGTGTGTGTGCAGGACTCTGACCGCAGCACCTCATAGAAACCCTGCTCCCAGCTCCCCTCAGGGTGGCATCACCTTCCCTCAGCGTTCCCGCCATTTGCCTGCTCTGCCCCTCTGTTCCAGAAGCTTCCGCAGCGGGGCCGTGCCTCCGCCCTCTGAGGCGGCAGCGCTGTGGTGCCACGGCCTGGTGTCCTTCACAGCGACACGAGCACCGGGCGGCTGCACCTCCATCAGGTAATTGTAGAACGGTTTGGGTTAGAGGGGACCTTAGAGCTCATCCAGCTCCAACCCCTGCCATGGGCAGGGACCCCTTCCACTGGAGCAGTTTGCTCCAAGCCCCTGTGTCCAACCTGGCCTTGA
>JBCJKH010025215.1:16346-30921 GCA_039877255.1 Loriculus beryllinus | reverse complement strand
CCTCTGGATGGCATTCCTTCCCTCCAGCGTATCCACCCAACCACACAGCTTGGTGTCATCAGCAAACTTGCTGAGGGTGCACTCAATCCCACTGTCCATGTCAGCGACAAAGATGTTGAACAAGACTGGTCCCAACAGTGATGCCTGAAGAACACCACTCCTTATTGGTCTCCAACTGGACATTGAGCCATTGACCACAACTCTTTGTGTGCAGCCATCCAACCAGTTCTTTGTCTTTATATACCAAATGATTCATTTAGTTCTCATTATTTAAAATTTGGAAACAGTAATAAAAATGTTACTACAACCCTTGCTGTTTGTCTTCCTTCTAATACTATGAAAGAGGCAAAATAGAGAAATCTAGCCCATTACTTACCATATACTTGTAGGTATAACAGTGAGTATTGTATTCTTTCTAAAGACAGCCTGATCATACCTGTCAGTCATGATAAAAACCTTTTTCTTTTTTTTTTTTTTTTAATACAGAGAAGTCTGCTTGGCCAGGTACATAAGAACAACTCCTACTGTTACAATCAACCATAACACAATATCTTTTCCATCAGCTGCTGGAGAAACACCTTGAAGCATGCTGGGGTTTTATCTTCATTATCATAAATAAAGAGATCCATTCCAGAACCTCTCTCAAATTTGAATGGAAATATAGATCTTTCAAGTTGATGATTAAGCCTCTGGGGGAGAGAGGGAGTGAGAAGAAATGCTTCATTCAATAGGGCAATAGTATGGGCAGAGTATTTGGAAAGGGAAGGAAAGGGGTGAAAGGAAACTAATCTGGAAAGAATCTAAAATGTTTATGTGACCTGGGAAGAAACGATGATGTCAGTCACCTTTTTTTCCCCAAAAACTTCTTCTCTATTCCTAGCTGACACAGAACTGACACTCAGTTCCTCAGTTTGATTTTCTTCTATGCTCTGATACAGACACATTTATTTATGCACCTTGCATTATGCACAGATGCAAAAGATAGCCCTCAATAAAATGTCTAAGTGCAGCTGCTACAGGAGGGCAGAACTTCACCTGGCTCTCAGTGCCCCTCTGGGAGTAGGGCTCCCATAACCAACTATTTCCAAACCCCCTGCACAGACATATGCTTTGCTGGGCTGCCCTGTTTATTTTCCACTGCCATTTTCAAAGGCAAATGGGGCATGTGAAGCTCTCTGCCTGTTCCCATTACTATGACTGTTCTTTAACCTTTTGACTTTTCTGCATCTATGATTTTTTCACCTTTCCAGTTTGTTTTTTTTATTCCAATGTAATTGCAAAGTACTGAATTAACTGTGGACATAGAGGGGGGGGCAGTCCATACACTGTTCTGATTACAAGATTACAAGATTTCCAATAGTGAAGAATTGATGTGTAAATTAATAATCTAATATATATCATCAAGTCATCATCACTGCGGTTCACATACACATACACAGCACAAAATAAGAAGCCACAACATTCACTGAACAGAACCTGCAATATAGAAAATGATCTGGCAATATTTATATGTTTCTAGTATTATGATTTTAAAAATTTTGATGAATAAAATTATTTAGTCATGTCATAAATTATAGATTTTCTTCTGCTATTTACTTGACACAGATGTATTCAGATTTTTAATTTCAATTATTTCATAAATTTAAAAAATATTTTAGGAAAGCTCTGGCATTTTATGTGATTTGGAAAGCTTGCAGTCACACCTGCAGCTTATTATCGCTTTGGCATTGAATTTGACCTTTCCAAATCTAGATAATTCTGCCAGGCCATCAGCCAAGAATTACACTGGATACAGATAAGCTACTGTTCCAAATCACAAGCAACTTTGGTGGGCTGTGACACATAAAAATGGTAATCGATTTCATAAAAATAACCTGTAGTGAGAGAGCTTTGAGCAAACAGGAATCACTGTCTACTAAGAGAATTCTCTGATATGTATCGTATTACCTGAACTGAAAAGAAGAATACATGAGAAGTGTTTCTCTAGTCATTAAACAAATGACCAGGGATTCTTGGCCTTGAAGAAAAAGAAGAAAAAAAAAAAAAAATAAAACGAAAAAAAAAGATAATCAGGAGTCATATTACAGCAGATAGACCATCATGACAAGTCCCTTAAATGGATTTTCTGAGATGCTCGAGCAAATTTGAACTGAGACTTGACAACTTGACAATAAGAATGGTTTGGATTAAGGCTTGTCTTAATAAAAAACTGAATTTTTGTCCATAGACACAGTACAAATCTAGAAGGTAAGTTTCAAAAAAGGGAATTTTGCTGAGACAGAAGAGCAGGAAACAAAAAAAAAAAAAAAATTGACTGTACGTGAGCAAGTGTGTTTCTATCATAGAATCAAAAAGGTATTGGAATCAATAGCCCATCTGAAGTGCACCTACATCAGTGCACTTCATGCCCATGTTGCACCATGCAGCAGGAAAATTATGACATAGTTCACAAAAACATGATGGTTTAACTTAGACAACTGGAGTGCTACTATCAATGCCTATGAGGTCTTCAGAAGAAGACAGGCAAGGAAGGAGGGGCACTCAGCGTATTTCATAATGGAAAAGAAAGGCAAATTTTGAGGACTTCAAAGTTGAGAACCTTGGATTAGTTCTAAATAAGAACAGAAATCAAAACTTGCAGAATTAGCAGAGAAGGGGAAAATTCCCCTTTAATTTATGTATCTAGCCAGCCCTAGTCTTTATTGAATTTTTCTCCATGAATTAGTTTAATTAAAGGAGAATTTCAAAAAGTTTATTACAGGTGAAGTTTAGTTTGGGAATTGCTTTTCTCAGTCCTAGTCATGCTTTTACTTTCCAATGTGCAGACACTATTTGCTCAGCATTTTTTTTGCCATGGTAATTTCAACTGCCAAAAGAAGAACAGCAGCAGTGCTTCTCTTGGCGTTACATCTGCAAGTGCTTAATGAATAGTGCAGCTTGCATGATTTCAATACAGTTTTAATTATATTTGGCAGAAAAGAGAAGGCATGGCCTAGCTTAAAATGCATCTAAGTTAGATTCCTGGTATTTAAGCAAGAAATTATCTCACTGAAATACAAAAACTGTCTAATTGTTTCAGAGAATTCACACTAGGGTTAAGCTTTCTAAATGTTCTCATTGTACATACTGTGATCCATTTTCTTTTTTTTTTACCCAAAGGCTTGTGCAGTCATGTCTTCTGAAGTATACGCTGGTAATGAGAACATTGCATGTTATTTATCAGTGAAAGTGTCAGTCAGGCAAAACAATCTCAATGATGTAGACCACGACAGACATTATTACTGTGAGGTGGCTCTGACCAGTAGTATGCTAACTTTTAATGGTTTGGTTTTTTTTTTTATAGGTGAAACTCCTCCTTTCCTTCCACTCACAGCTGGCAGTAGAATTATTTGCAGAATGGCAGCAAGATGTTTTCAGGAAAATGTACCGACATAACTCTTAGTGCTTGAGTGGATAACTTTGGCTATAGAATATATCAGAGAATTGTACCACTGTTTAAGGAACTCACTCCTAATGTACAAAGCCTCTCCCAGTACCAGAAGGGGACCTATAGGGATGCTGGGGAGGGACTCTTCATTAGGGACTGTAGTGACAGGACAAGGGGTAATGGGTTGAAACTTAAACAGGGGAGGTTTAGATTGGATACGAGGAAGAAAGAAGCAGGACATGTGTACAAAGTTCAGGGAGGGACAGTGCTGGTGTTATAGATCAGAATGGGCAGATTCTTGAAAGTCAGAGTTTAAAATCAGGATCCAAAATCTGTTTGGCAAAACTTAAATATGCTTCTAGTTTTTTAGAAAGATTGAGCAAATGAAAACTCCCACCAGCATCTAAAGTTTGGTCAGACCAAAAGTCTCTTCAGCTAAATATCAGCAGGCATTTTCAGGTACCTGTGGCACAAGTAGAAAAAGGTGAATGTGGAGTAGGGTTACAGCCCCACTGTCTCAGGGACTGCTTGAGTAAACATTGAATGTTTGTGTTTAACAAGTTGTTAAAAATATCTGACTTCTTGGATTTTTATTTACGCAGACCTTGTCCTACATACATTGTGCTACAAGGAAAACACACAAATGTCACAAGGCTTAAAATAAAGCAAAGGATATGACTCAGTGTTGTCATCCTATGTGGAGTTGGGATAGAGGAGAAGCAAAAACAGTATTAGTGAGTTCATTCTCTCTAACTTTTCTGCATCATTTGTCATAAAATGGTCAAATGCCTATGACCTTCCAGCTGACTTGTTGCAGAATCATTAACCTTTGATTAACTTTTTTGTCTGAATATTTCCTTGGACTCTGCAAAGTACTCCTGCCCACTTCTGGAATGAGATCCAATGTTATGTGCTTCTGAGTGGAGTGGCTGCTGCCAGGCAGAGGTATATACCTGCGAGACATGCCTGTGTATTACTTGAAGATGACAGAACTGCTGGAATCCTCAGGTTTGACCTACTCAGAAACAAAATTAACCAGAAGGGCTTTTTGCATTGGTTTCAGAACCAATTTATATCTAATATTTGAAATTGAATGAAATTTCAATTATTAGATAGCTTTGGCTTCCTCTTGTTGACTCAGAACTTAAGCTGGATGGTACTTTCTCTCTCAAGCTCATTCTCATGTTGCATGAGTAGCCATTATTCATACAAATGAAGAGACTTTATATTATGAGACTTGTATTGATTTTGAATTATCTTCTCTGTTCATACAATAGTCAGGACTTGATGTCTGCGAATTATTTTATTCAGCCTTTTCCAATTTGCCTGACGAGGGTTGTCAGCTTAGGCACAGTAAGGCGGCAGATTTTTGCCCTGTGCTACAACCACAGGTTTTGCACTGACATACGAATATCCTTACAAGTGATATCGTGAGACAAGAAGAATAGGATTGGGAAAGGGGATGTAAAGTGGAAAAGGGAAAAATAGTCTTTCAAGTAAATTTCCTTAAACTATTTTGTTCATGTTTCTTGTTTTTGTAAGAAATATAGAAATGAGCTGTCAGGACTCTGCAGTTAAGGTCACTCCTAGACCTACAGTGCAGATGTAGCCATTGAATTTCTTCTGTTTACATAGCAGAGGATAAGAATTTTTTTCAAGAAGAGCTGAAATCCCTTGGCTTGGGTATGGATTTTTGGATGGGTAATTTTTAGTGGCTACAGCTGGAACACCAACAGTCATGCAGTTGCCTTGCTGCTTTCTGGATGGTGCACAAGACACAATGTATATGTACTAGTCTAAATGAACCAAATTCAATGCTTTTATTCACAAATATAATTGCATATATTTACAAATCAAGCTATTCTATGTGCGTAAACTGATCTGATAATAACAACAACTGAAAACTTTCATGGATAGTCTAATTGGAACAAGCAAAAGTAAACCAGTTTTACACAGGCTCTGCTTGTGAGGATGGGTTTTCAGTGTGCACTGTTATATACAGTACAGTCTTAATGATTCACTCAGTCTCTCCCTCTCTGTGTAGTTTTGTCACTCAGTTTCTGAGTGCCATGCACAAATTACCATTACAAGATGTGTATATATTGTATAAACAAAAAATATAGCTTTGTGAAAACAATACTCTTGGTGCCTGAGAGTCCCTGCAGTCACAGGGCATATGTCAAGTGTATCAATACATCTGGAAGCATAATCCTTCCTTCCTTAAAGGGGATGAACATAACTCATTCTTAATAGGGCCATTACAGCAATAAAGGTTAACTGCACGCTATCATGGCAGCTATTAGAAGGACCTGCTAAAACCTTAAAAACCTAAAAAACCCTCAAAAACCTCAGTTAAATTACCTGCTCAGGGGTTTGAAACAGACCAATGAAATCCTGTCCTTGTACAATCTATAAAGCACAAGTGGGAGGGCTGGTTAAGGCACTGCCACTGTGTCAGCACACAGTAACTCAAGGGTTCACATCCAGATTGGAGCTCATCTAAGCCATTACCTGTGAAAGACACGATGCCATCTTACCCTATAGCAACTGTGGTCTCCTGGGTTATGCAGGCTGAAGTACCATTAGAAATTTTTCACATTACATTTCCAGGGTATGCTTTTTTCTTTTCCCTTTAAGCCAGTTTGCATATATTTCTCTTTCCAAATATGTAAATCTGCCCAGGCCTGCTCATATGAACACCTTCTTATGGTTTAATATTCCCTGTGCACAGAGTAATTATTTGCTCTTACCAGCTGTGCTTTTAAAGACAACCTTCATCAGAATCCATTTCCACCTTATCATACTGTTTATTTCCAAAAGCTGGCATAATTATGTGCATTACTTAAAATGTATTTTTGTGTGTATGTATGAAAAAGAGAGCAGGGAAAGCAACAGGATGAATTTATATTTGTTGGTGCACTGGGGAAATGGTGAACTCCTTCAGTCTCCAGTGGGGACACGTGTTCTCCTCAGGTGATGGTGTAAACTGTCCCCACCAGAAGTTGGAGGACAAGGCACATTATAAGCATAGAAGCTGAGCTTTAGTTTTGTAGCCTAATTTCCTGTGTCTCCGTGTCTGAAAGTGTTTGCTTGTATTTGGCCCAAAAGATCCAATTTTTAATTTGGTCCTATAATTTGGTCCAGATCAATCCCTTCTCCCTGTCTCTATTTTGACCCACAGATATCTGCTGCAGTACTTAAAGAACTTTTCTTTTAGTCTGAGCAAACTAAACCAGCTGATCCCAATTGCCAAGGTGCTCAGATTATTGTAGTATTTCTTTTCATTGCTATGTGTACTTTGGCCTTTTATCACTTCAATACAGTGTGTTAAACAGAGAAGATTCGTAGCCTGGCTAATGCTGATATTAATTTATTAATAAATACAAATTAATGCTAATATGCCAGAAAAAACACCATCAGTCATATTCTACACAAGACTTCTGGGGGCTTTTCTCCTCCTATTTTCAGAGCAAATAAATGGAAGACATAAAGTAATCTTCTTATTTCCTTGCATGGACAAGTTTGCTACATATGTCTGTCATCATTTCTATGTCCTACCTTCCCAAATAGCAGTGTTTGATTACCAAAAATCATTTACAAATTAAACCTGCCAGCGCCTATTTACAAAAGATAAAATGAATCTTGCTTAATATAGGGAGGAGAAAATATAGATGGATTTTTATCCACATTAACCCAAACCCTGAAGCACAAATAGATTAACTGAGTTTCAGGTATCTCTAGAGAAGCATCTAAACTGGAGGCACAGAGTGAGCGGGTGGAATTCAGGTCTTGGTTACTATCCATAGAGCACTAAAACCCACTGTTTTTGGTGAGGATCCGCTGGGCCAAGAAAACAGTTTCTCCTTTTGAGAATCCACAGTCTTGATAAGAGAGATCTCAAGCCAAGTGATAAATCTTACCTCATTTGGAACAAATTACATCTTAAGATGCCTCCAATTATGTAGAGTTATTTAGAGACCAGTGCCATGTGCCAGGAACACAGTGATGTTCAGGCTACTGTGAGCATCTAATTACAGGACTCAGCTGAAAATGGTACTAGGTGAAGCCAAACTGAAAGCCATATAGTGAAGGGTGTGATGAAGGAAATGGATGAGCATGGTATTCTGCAGGCAAACATTGGCTTGATTTGGCCAGCTCTGAATCAGACAGGGCCTCCTGTCTGAAGACAGTGCTAGGCAAGTCCGAGATCCAGAGATATCCAATGGGGCTTGCTAACTGATGCTCAGCTATGTGCTGTCACAGAGCTGCCAATCAGGTTCACTTATAGGTTGAAGGAGATCCTTTCTCTCATAGTAGGGTGAAAACAAATTTATGTCACCTGAAAATGTGAAAACATCCCCCACTTAAGTACTTTGCAATAATGTGATCAATGAGCTAATTCTGTGGGGTCTTTATAAAGCGACAAAGAAAAGTAGATTCCCACATGCTTGCAGCAATCTCTGTATTTGAACTTTCTAAAGGAATCTGCCTTTCCTGGGAAACTTGCATGAACACATTGATGAAGAGGTTGAACCCACCCTGAGTTTAATCATTAGCACCAGGCAGTCACCCTTCCATGAACACATGGCTTAGAGAAACAAAAAGAATGCTCTGCAGAAAGAGTATTTACTTCTAATTAGACAGCTTCCTGTGTATTTCTGTATCAATGCCCTCAGCAGAATCAAAGGGCAGTAGTCTTGGCTCCAGCAGAGACATCTCTAGCATTCCAATCTTCTCTTACTAATACCAGTCTTTTTGTGTTATAGCATTATTTTGATTGTTTTGTTTCTGAGATGTAAAATGGATTCATATATAATTGAAGGGTTTCAGACCTAGAGGCAGTAGGTCTAAGATGCTGCTATTCTTTCTGAAGCTCAGTGGTACACCCTAAAATATAAAAAAACAGAGCGACTTTACTGAAACCAATCTTAGTGCTGCTGATTTTCTTCACTTTATGCTACAGGTTTTTTTTTTTTTTTATTTCTTGAGACATACAGGTGGTGAGACCTGTAACAAGAAATGTTTGTTTCATCCTTATCCCCAGATCCTAGATCACTGAGTTTTTACATTGCAGGAGGATTATTATAATTATATTGGTTTTAATGCTTTGAGACATTTTTCTAAAGCACTGTACTTCAGTGCAACAAGAAGACAGTATTTTTAGCTCTATATAAACAGGGAGTTGTTGCTTATGTAAGTGGAAGAAAGGAATCTGGACCTCAGCATAGCTTTGGTTTTCAGCATAACCAAACCTGCTGAGTTTGTTAGTGACTACTGTTACTAGGGGGAATTTCCTATTATTTCCTGCTTTAAAGTATTAATAATAGAAGAATATTCCAGTGGACTTCAAGCTCTTCTTCTAAGGTGTGAGAATTCATGGTGAATTCTTCCAGTCACTAGCAAATGCACACTGTTCATTTTTTAATAAACTTACCTAGTTCAGCAGTTCTTTTCCAGGTTGGGTGAATCAAAGAGAGACAGTGTAAGTATCTGCATTTTAAATAAAGTAATAGTCTTGAGATTATTGTTCGAGAGTTCCTGTAATTGCTAGCATGGGACAAATATTTTGCAACCATTTGTGGTGAAATGGCAGTTCAAAGCCAAGTAGGATGTGGTATGTGAAGGGCAGTATTGCAGCACGTGGTGGCTGCAAAGATTCCTTGGGGTCGTCAGAGCGCCAATCACAAGCTGTAGGTACTTAGAAAGTCTTTCAAACTTCAGTTCTAATGGTAAGTCTTAAGGGACTTATGGAAATTATAGATTCTTGTAGCTGTTTTGCAGCCTTGAGACAAACTGGATGTTCAGAGTAGCCTGATAGAATTCCCTCTGAAATGTCTTAAGTCCTTACAGCTTTTCTAGCAAGTACAGATTGCTGTATCTCCTCTCGTGCCTCTACTGTAGTGGGGTTGCAAATATGAATTCAGTTCAGTTGTGGCTGATCACATTTTGATGGAATCACATTTTGATGGAATAGTATGTTTTAAACCTTGGACCTCTGACCTAAATATGCCCATTAGCTGAGCTAAAATGGGAATGCCTGTTATGCAAGACTTTAGTGTGTTCATCAGCCTGGAAGTTCAGCTCAGATGCCATCACAGGGAAGCAGAGCACCATGCTGAGGAGGAAGAGTAAGAGTAAGTAGAAAACCTTACATGTATTGGCAAACCTACTCTGTGGAGAAGGTAAATCTGCCTGAGCAGGATTAGCTCTTTTTCCCAGGGGAACTTTCCTTCTGCATGTGGTCTGAGGTGCTAATCTTGTTCAGCTTCATGCATCATCAGATACCAAGATAAATGGAAGCTCAGGGTACAGTTACACCATTCATTTTCATTTATGCAGATTTAGCTTGGCATCTGTATAGCTTTGCTTTGTTGCTGTGTACACATATTCTGGGTGGTTTCTTATCCAAGATCATAGGCAATCATCCTTGCTCTTTCTGATGAATAAATAAAGGGATGGTGGTATAGTAGACCAAGAGGATGGAAAGATGAGAAAAAATATATTTTTTCTTTAAGTTTTTTTCCACTCTTTGCATTTGCTTCAGGCTGTCCATATGAAAGGAGGGCATCTACAGGAAAAAAAGTTAAACAGTGTCAAATCAGATGCATAAGGATGCAGGAACAGCTTTTGCATAGAAAGGATAAAAAGCAGATTTTTTCCTGGTATTGCAAAAACATCTCTTCAAGTGGAAGAATCTCAGCATAAAATAAGAATCGAAAACATTTGACCTTAACCCAGAACTGGATATGAGACTAACTTCTTCCAGGAGCTGACATTTATTCGTTTAACTTGTGCATTTTTGCCTCTGCTTCCATGCTTTCAGAGCCTCAATGAAATGAAGAGCAAAAGCAATGCAAAAGGCATATAAGCGCTGTTCTTGGGCTATTTTTGGCTCAAACAGAAGCAGCAGGTGGTTTACATCAGTCAAGGAAGCTTGCTCAAGAGGACTGGGGAAATGCTCAGACTTTTAACTGCTTTTGGAATCAAACCTTGAATTCTCAGCTTTTCTGAGTTCACACATCATGATATCCATCTGCTGTATTGTTAAGCTTTTGGAATTGGTGCTTGTAAATTTATGCAAGGAGATGCTTAGTTTTCAGATCTATACTAGTCTCAGCTGACTTTCAGGGAATCTCCCTACATAATTCTTATAGAAGAAAATCAGGAGATGCATTTATGTCTGTCATTGAAAAGTGAATGTGACTACTTAACAGTTTACAAGCAAAGATACTTCAGCTTCAATACAGTGAAAAGTAGACGAAGTCCTTCCAGAAACATGGTTTTTATTTACTGAAGACACCAGGACCTTCTACAGAACTGATGATTTATAGTAGATGTTTTCACCAGCTGTGGAAAATACATCTTTCCTAGGCCAGTAGACTGTCAAAGATGCAGAGCAATTTTCTGGCACAAAGCGTCTAAAGCTTTCCAATACTCAATGTGTTGTTATTCTCATGCTATACATGTTAAATGACCATTTACTTAGACTCTCATACTGACCATAGGAGTGGAATTTGTTTAAAAATAATTCAAAATGCAAAATAATGTACTCCTACAAGACAAATTTGCTTAATTGTGTTAACCTGATAAGCGTGCAAGCTTTGTTATCTCTCTTTACTATACTAAGATTACAAGGAATGTTTTCAATGGACATTTTTTACCACTTCCGTATACTTAGCTGAGTAAAATTTGTTTCATGACACTATGTGTGGGAATCCCTTGTCCAGGTAATAGAAAATGTACTAAACCTTCTGCCACCAACCATGTACAGAGTGGTGAGGCACTGGAATGCGTTGCCCAAGGAATTTGTGAGTGCTCCATCCCTGGCTGTGTTCAAGGCCAGGTTGGACGAAGCCTTGGGTGACATGGTTTAGTGTGGGATGTCCCTGCTTATGGCGGGGGGCTTGGAACTAAATGATCTTAAGGCCCTTTCCAACCCTAACGATTCTATGATTCTATTCTATGATTCTATGTATATTTTTAAATAAATGAATTATTAGCTACATATTTCTCATCTATGACTGTATTGGTCTGGTTTAGAGGGAGTTTATTTTCCTCATAGGGCTGTGCTTTGTACTGATAACTAGGAAGGTGTTGATAACACAGCAGTGTTTAGGCTTCTCTTGAGCAGTACTCTCACAGCATCAAGGCTTCTGCCCAACATTTTCCCCGAGCAGCAGGCTTTGGGTGAACAAGATCTTGGGAGGGGACATAGCGAGGACAGCTTCCCCGAACTGACCAAAGGGGTATTCCATACCATATAACATCTACTCAGAAATAAAAACTAAGAGAAAGGAGAATGTTGGGGGTTTGTTATTTATGATTGTCTTCTGGAGCAAACACTACATGTACTGAAGCCCTGCTTCTCAGGAAGTGGCTGATGGAAAGTAGAGAATAAAGTCTTTGTTTTCCTTTGCTTCCATTTATGGACTTTGATTTTTCTTTATTAAACTGCCTTTATCTTGACCCACAAGGTGTTGTTTGGGGTTTTTTTCATTTTATTTTCTCCCCCTGTGTCCTTCTGAGGAGGTGAGGGATAGAGTGACTTTGTGGAATCTGACATCCAGACAGGGTCAAGACACTACAGTGACAACACCCAGGTTCAAGTATAGGCCCTTTCCTGCAACAGCTGTGGTAACTGAATGTAGAAAATATTGTTCAGCTATAGACTTACGAGAAATATTGGAATGCAACACAATGTGATGTTTAGATATGAAGCTCAGCAAGTATTTTGATTTTCCACGTCCTGTGTACCAGTCTTTTTCATTTTAAAGAATTTGTCATCTGCACAGACAACTGTCATTTTGTGTGGAAAAGCTCAGGCAGTTTGTGATAGAAAACACACATGGGTCACATACTTTCTACAGCTTTTTATTTCAGATCTCTTCTTATCGTTTCTCAGTGATCTAAATAAATTACATTTGGATTGAAGGTATAAAATGTTCTCTGTAAGTAGCAACCATTAACACTAATGAAACTTAGTGATCAGTCTGCAGTTGAAGAATATTGTGGGTGTCACTCACACATCCTACGTATCATTCTGTACAGTATTCCTATAGCTCTAAGAAATCTGACTGGGCTTTGGACCCACTGCGCCAGGCCATGTGCAGGCATTTCAGAAGAATTGCTCTTGCTCCGAAAGCTTCCTTGCTCCAGACATCATCTGCTTATGAAACATAACCAAATAAAGACACTTTTGTCATTCTCTCCCTGAAAAGCAATAGGAGCAGAACCACTAATGGAGAACTCCCAGGGACAAAGGATGTGTATGGTCAGGCTGTTACTAGCTTTATTGCTGCTGTTATGATTATTCTTACTTACTGAATTCAGCTGGAATAAAGTCCTATTTAGGTTTCAGGTTCCAAACCAAAGTGTGTTCTGTGTCATTAATCCAAGAGGAAATTAATTTTTCCTTTAGTGGAGTCCAAATATAAAACTCTATTGAGTTAGCTCAGAGAAAACAAGAGGGAGAAAGATGCTGCTCTGACTCCTGTGTTGTTGTATACTCTCCCTGGTGTTATACATCTAGTGCTTTGTAAAAACTGCCTTTCAAAAAAAGTAATCAGTATGCAGGCTTGACAGTTCCTTTTCCTTTATTCCCCAAAAGAGTCCTTGTCTTTTCCTCTTGCTTTTCTTCCCCCACATCACTTATGGTAGGCAATCAGAACTCTCAATGTTTAGTGCACCTTTCTGTCAAGGTTTGAGGTAGGATTAAAAACATTTTTTAATTCACAAATATCTTGTTCTCCAATACCTGATGGAAAAAAATCCTAGTTCTTACCATTTCATATCAACAGCTTTCATTTAGCTAAAGTCTGCAGCGGCAATACACATTTTTATTTGGTCAGGGTTTCTAGAAGCAGAATTGAATTGATTTTTATCTTTTTGTAAAAGAATAGCTGAAATTCAGATACAAGGTTTAATTTCCTTTGAAGAGATAATGCCAACCACAACACATGTATTTAATAAGCTAGGTTAAAATCTGTCTTTTAAAATAATAGAGCGTTGCAATGATTTAGAAACTTTATAATAGGGTTACTACACATTGTGAACTACTAATGTAAGAAACTATAGTTTCCTAACAGCACAAAGAAATAACGACAGAATCAAGAAAGAAAAGGAAAGAGAAAAACCCCTTCAAACTGTGAAGCTGTTTTTCTCCATAGCTGCTGATAGTTTTTTCTTGTTGTAGGCTTTTCTCTTCTCTCCTCTCTTATCATTTTGTATTCTTTTTTTTTTTTTTTGAATAATGAAACTTAACAAATCCTTTTTGACTTCTATATTTATCCTGTTTCATTTCCTGTTTCCTGGATGCATAATATCAGTATATTTAAAAATGAAGACTGATATAATTGCAACTTTCAAATTCATCTCCACCTTCTGTGAGGGTTCCTGTCTTTGTCCGGAAGGATAAACAGCTTCATTATTTCTCATCTTTCCTCTAGATTTATGTAAATTTTAATATCCATCTAAAACTTCCTTCCTTGCCTTTTTTCTTTCCCCAATTACACACATAAAAAGTATGTGAGTGAGGTTTGGAAAGAACCAGCTGTATATATAGGCATTTTCGTCCTTGATATTTTCTTTGATATGAGACTGTTAACAATTTCCATTGTGTGTTCCAAAATTAAAAAAAAAAAAAGACATTCTCATGGAGTAAATCAAGAGTTGCGCTACTGGGATCCTGGGAAGAATTTAATTAATCAGATTGATAAGCAGCTCTGCAAGATTCAGGCTCAGGAAACAGCATAAGGAAAATTCTGAGATAGCAAAGACAAGAATGACATTTGACTGCCGAAATTATTACCCAACTTAGTTAAATATGGCTAATATGAATTAAGTAATCATGGAAAATAGAGCTGGAAAGGAACCTCAGGAAGGCAGAATTCCTTCTTCTGCCTAGATGCAAGATCTCACATATCTATCCTATGCATGGCAAATTCTCACCTAAGCTGTGCTTGAAAGTCTCCACTGCTGGATATTCCACATCTTCATCAGGCAATCTGTTCCTTACAATGTTTTTTGTTGTTATAAAGTTATTTCCTGGTGTTTAATCTTCGTTTCTTTCATTGTTCTGTGTCTAAATGTCCTCCTAGAAAAGTGGTTCTCACCTCACATCCCATCACATCAATTCCAACTACAATACTG
>JBCJKH010025214.1:0-32453 GCA_039877255.1 Loriculus beryllinus | reverse complement strand
GGTGAGGCACTGGAATGGGTTGCCCAAGGAAGTTGTGAGTGCTCCATCCCTGGCAGTGTTCAAGGCCAGGTTGGACATAGCCTTGGGTTGCATGGTTTAGCGTGAGGTGTCCCCACCCATGGCAGGGGGGTTGGAACTGAATGACCTTAAGGTCCTTTCCAACCCTAACTATTCTATGATTCTATGATTCTATGATTTAGAGCCATCCTAACTTTAGCTGCTTTAGAACAGCATTCTTCTCTGACAGTTATAACTAATTTAGTGCAGTTATTTCTGCCTGAGCTTGGGTGTTTCTGCATACACATATTGCATTGTGCCATACAGATAAAGTCACAAAAAGCCTGGAGCTCAATGTTGAATAAGAACCAAAGAAAAGACTTATTTCCATGGTTCATATAAACCGTCTGCATGAATTTGTTGAAAATAGGTGCTGGGCATAAGGATATTCACACTGCTTAACATAAAGCTCTAATAGGCTGCTTTTTAAGCACTGGCCATTGCTCATTTTAAAAAAGCATTGAGTCAAAGCATAATGCATGACAGACAGAAGATACAGTCATCCAAACATTAAGCTCACATGAATTATCCATTTCCTTATGGAAAAGACTCCCTGGGATCCAAACACTCACCAAACTATGTGGCCATTCTGAACTGAGTTTTGAACATTTGAGCTCCTTGTTGATTACTTTTTTGTTGACATGAAGGACACGTTATGGACCTTTCTTTTTGCTTTTTAAACTGGTTTCCCTTATCAATGGAGCAAACATACTAGACAAAATTCATATGCTGCACATAGATGTCCTTTACAGTATTTAAATCCTTTCCCAGATCACACTTTGCATGGAGATAAGCCAAGCATGAATTGCAACATATAGCTTTAGAAGGACAAAGTTTCAGAGAAGGAAAACATTAATTTTTTAATTTAATTTAATTTTATTTTATTTTATTCAATATTATTTTATTCAATATTATTTTATTTTATTTTATATTTTAGTTTTTGCCTTGTTTACTGACAGTGAAGGTTCTCAGCTCAGTTTATGAGGCTTAGGACATACTGTTCACAGTATTATAGTTTATAGTCAGGAATGGCTTTAAGCTGTCATAGGGGAGATCTAGATTAGATATTATGAAAAAACATTTCACTATGAGGGTGGTGACATACTGGAACAGGTTGCCCAAGGCTTACTTCACTCTGCCTTTGCCAGTCAGTATCCCCACGTAGACAACTCTTCAACAGTTGCAGATAGTTTCCAGCTCCTGACTATCATAAATGGATTTAAGGAGATCCTGGCTGCAACTTTGGTCAGGCTGCAGAAAAACAAGTTTTCAGGTAAAACATAGCCCTAGAAAGTTCTCTTCCAGATTCTGTTTCATAGCTGCTACGTAGCAAACTCCATAGACCTCACTGAAACATCATGGCTGTTTTTTACCAAGGTGGGGCAGTCTCCTTGATGCAAGCTATGTCACCTTGGCCAAAAAATGACAGTCATGACATTTGCTAACACATTATTTGAAATGTGTTCGGAAAAAAATACAAAACAGTCTAAAGAGACTATAAAATCCCAAAGCCTGGACTTCATGAGCCATGCAATAATGAGTTAATTCAAAAGGGTATTGAAAGAATATAAAATAGGCAGATACAGACACATCTGTATTGCGAATAACACCATGCGTAGAGGCCTCGAAAATGTGGATAAATAGCTAAGCATACAAATGTAAATGTTCTCCGTGGTTTGTTTTCTTGGTACATCTTCTGGAATTCACTACTTCTTGTATTTATTACTTAACACATTGCAGATAATTTGTTAGCATCAGCTATTTCTCCCTTTAGGAGGCCCTACTAAATGAACATAGTTGAAGTCAATAAAAACCAATCTCACTAGAATAAAGAAAAAACAGTTTCTTGCTTATAAAGAACAAAATTGGATTTCATATTCCAAGTTGTCTGTTGTTCGTTTTCAGTTTGGTAGGATGAAGTTGAAATCATGTCTAGATGGGTTATGTGAGAGCTATGGGAGTTCGGAGGTATTTTATTAAAGACAAAAAAGATATCGAAAGTATCTCAAATAGAGGCTGTCTGCTTACACAACAGTTTAATTTGGAAGAAGCATGAAATAAGTATCTGATTAATAAATAAGCCTGTAGCTCCCCTACAACATACTACATAGTAACTGTAGAAAAAGTAGTTATATAATGGGTTAAAAAACACAATCAAGAAACTCAGGCTAGATGTAATGTTACATTCAGCTTTTTCTTTAATCATGCCTTACAAGTACGGGCAAGCTGTAGTTCCCTTTGTACCGAAAAAAGAAAAAGGAGCTGTATTAAAACTAAAGCAAACACTGCAAAAATAATTTTAGAGCAATTCTTAAGGCAATTTTTTTTTTTTTTTGCAGTTTTACACTAGGAATGGTTTGGTTAGGACACTGGGCATATACAACAGAATCATTTAGGTAAGGAAATGCCCTTATGAACCTCAAGTTCAACTGTTAACCTAACACTGCTAAGTTAACCACTAAACCATGTCCCTTGTTGCTACATCTACACATCTTTAAAACACCTCCTTTAATTGCTAACACCAGTATTAGCAATCACAGGGAATTAATGACACAGAAAAAGGTAATAGAGATGTAAAAATGTCTGAGATCACCATCTGAGAACATAAGTCCTCTTCTATAGCTCTTCTACAATCACTGCACCATATGCAGATATTATTAGAATAAAAGAGTGGATCTATTTCATTTGATTTCAGTTGTTTTTATTAATTGTTCTCTTCTGGGTGCTTGAATATAGTGAGGAAAACACAGGCTGGCACCAATTACTTTCATTTTCATCTACATTATATCAATTAATAAACAAATAAATTTGTTGTATTTATTTTTCTGACTACACTTTTGTTCCCACCGTTTGGACATCAGTACCTAAGCTTACCCCATTTCTGATAGTATTCTTGAAAAGTCATCAGCATTAGCATTAGTTTCCTGAACTTTCAAAAGGTAGAAATGAAGCTGAGAGTACTATGTGCCTAAAACTCATGTTGCCAAAATGAATGACAGTACAGAGAGACTGAAAAGACAGGAGAGGATGAAGTCTGAAGCATTTTAGAAATGCCATCAAGCCCAAGTTTCCTAATGTATTAGAGGGAAATACTTTGACAAGTAGGCCTGAGAGATGGGCTATGGTTAAAGTCTACTAATAGGGCAGCCAGTGATGCGGTCCAATGACACTTGCTCTAAATTTCAATGAGAAAAGGGCAGTCACTAAATATTAATAGTGGGATTTTTCTGATAAAAAAATGATGGCTATGTATGCACTACTTTGTGAAATTCATTTTAGTTAATGACAAGAATATCTCATCCTAGGTAATGAGCATTGATTTTAAACTAACAGAGAGATTCAAGCTAGATGTAAGGAAGAAATTTTTTACAATAAGGGTGGTGAAACACTGGAACAGGTTGTCCAGAGGTGACCCCATCCCTGGAAACCTTCAAAGCCAGGTTGAAGGGGACTCTGAGCAACTTGATGTTGTTGAAGGTGTTCCTGCTCATTGGGAGGGTCGGATTAGGTGACCTTTAAAGGTCCCTTCCAACCCAAACTATTCTATGATTCTAAAGCAGACACCACATTAGGTCAGAAGATATGTTCCCTAAGAGATAGTGATCCCCACAGGAGCTGCACAAGTCCCACTGCAAACAAGCCAAGTGTGGAAATATAATTTATAGGTAACCAAAATACAGTGAGATTAATCCCATGCTAGTAAAATAGTGCACCTCAGTTCAAGTTTTATATGAACAGAAAATCCTGGTCTGTGACTACCTAAGAAACCCAGACAGGATTACTGAACACTCTTTAACATATTAAATGTTTATATCCCTTCTGTAAACAACACAATGAGAACTTAATCTTTTGTGCACAAACAAAACTACAATACTCTTTGTGATTTCAGTCCAAAAACAATTATTGAAAAATCAAAATAAATCTTTTCTGTGTTTGGCTTTTTCTAATATGAAAAATTGAAGTTTCAACTCCAGTACTACCAAAAGTGAGAGAAAAGGGCCTTCAAAACCACGCTTCTCCATTACTCCTTGATAGTAGATAGCAGTGGACAGAAGTTGGCTCTTGGATACTGAAATGCTATCCTGAATGCAGGCAAAATTAAATCATGGTCTCTCAAGAAAGTCCAGATCTGGCTGCTCCTGCCCCAGGAAAGGGATCATAGCATGGGGAAGTTATACAGGGGCAGCTTGCTCCTCTGAGCCAACAAAACACAAAAACCAACCAAATAAAGACTCAAGCATATGTTGTCTTTTAAATTGCCACAGAACAAGAGAGTACCCTCTCTTTACCCACTTCTGGGAAACGCTATTGTATCAAGCCTACTGAGCTGGAATCAAATAGTATTGATTTGTATTTGTTAATTCCTTCTCCTGAAAACTGGCTATTATCATAAAATAGAGATAATCTGAGAAGGAATTTCTTAAATTTCACTTACAAGGGTTTGTCTCTTGATAAACAGAAGAAACATCTGCGGCTTGCCTTAGTCATAAATATCAGCATTGTGATGTGAGGAAAGGAAAAGCAAATACCTGCAGCAAAGTTCAGATTTAAAGCAAAACGAGCTAGAAAAACAGCAGGCTGTCATAAGTTCACTGATGCATTTTGGTGGGGGAAAACCACATTCTTGTGACTGCTGCACAGTTTTGTGCTGTCCCACTGTTCTTGCCAGCTCACATTTCTTCAATTAAAACTTCATACTTATTGCATATAGCGCCTTTCATCCAAGTATCTCAAGTTACCTTGCAAACACTAATTTTGCTTTTCAGCCTTCCACAAAGAATAACCATAGTCCAAAGTCACCAATCTGTCAATGACAGAGAAAAATGTTGTCTTGGTTCTCAGCCTTATGCATTAAACACTAGTTAAGGTTGTCTTTTTGCAGTGGAGAAGAGGAAAACAACTTTTAAAAAGAGCAGAAATTGGCTTTTTCACTAGATCGCAAATAAAGTGAAATAAAACAAATAAATGCATCTTAGTGTTTGTATTACTGTAGTCATATACTATATGAATATCAGAAACTGAAAAAAAATAGTATTATTTAGGAAAGCAGATTGTTGATTGATGTTTCTACTACTATACCACATCAATGAGTGGTGCTAACAATATAGATAGAACAATATGGATCTCAATTTATACCAAATATCTGCCGTGTTTTTTACACTGGAAGCTGTATCTAAATAAATGAATTTTAAATATATCTGTGTATTTTCTTAAGATTTACATTCTAAAAAAAATTTATGAACATGCCTACTTGGTGTGAATTATGTGATTTCTGTATTTTTAGGTGGGAAACAAAAAGTTACCTGTCGCCTTCAGTGTGTGTTTATCCCTTAAAAGGAACTGGAGGAGAGAGTACACCAGCATTGGAAGTCATAAATATTTCTCTTTGAACCTCAGCAAACTTTTCATTCCGTGACTTTTGCTTCATAAACAGATGAAGTGTAACATGTACCATGTCTCTAATGCCTTAATTTTAAGTTTCTACAATCATAGGGTAGCCATTCCCCATCAATTTACATCAAAATAAAGTTTTATCACTATCAGGGCTGTCATTTGTGAAGAGTGGAATGAAACCAATTAAAACTGAATTTTCCCACCTATTAAAAATATCACTTCCTTATCGCATTGTGGTTGAAATAAGTTAACCGTTTAGTTCTCAAACCAAATTTGGAAAACAGAAAATATCCTCAGGAATGGGGACAACACTTTTCAACACAGGAAAAATTCATCTCTTTCAGGGAAGCTCGGCATTCACGTCAAGAGTAATAGATGGAGAGGAAGGAAGAGTTTTTCTCCAGGAATAGCAATGTCCTCAATTCCATGTTTATGAAAATACAGACTAGTATTTTTTATATTAATGAAGAGTGTCAATAGCAACTGCAGCTATTGCTGTCTCTTAGGTGTGGTCACTGATGTTCTTATGCACTGCTGACTCCCTGCTGGTTCAGGCCTCAGTCTCCTAGGCAGCCCATTGCCATCATGAATGACCTCGGGCCACAGTTTGATCTCTTGCTCAAAAGCCTTCAAGACAAAACCTTCATCTGTCCACATTTTCTAGCACACAAGCTGTGCTACCTGGTCTTCTGTACCTACTTCTCCAGACCCTTTACCACCACAGCAAATTGCCAGTAGTTTTCTCTGTTTCACATCAAATGCTACCCAGTGATCCCACTCTTTTGGATGAGCAGCTCCCGCGCTGCCCAAACTATGCCAAATTTTGCGTTATGATGCCCATAGAACAGGTTCCTGCAGCATGCTCCTCATGGCTCTGTGTGGCTTCCTGCATTTCCCCCTTCATGTTTATCTGAGAATATGTCCTCCAAATGCACTTAAAACATAGTTAAAGTGGAGTGGTTAATAAAGCAGCATGTTTGTGTTTTCACAATGCGTTGCTAAGGGATGTCACAACTAGAGACTGTTATCTAAGCAGTCAGACTGTTTACAAGACGAAAAGCAAATTGATCGAGGTCTTTCTCCCAAGCACCCTAACCAGATACAATAAGAAATAATAGTGTCATTGTTTGCTTCCAGTACATGAACTTCCCCAGTGCTGCTGTTACATAAACATTAAGAAGTTTATCTCTGCTGATATTTACTATTTCAATTCCAACAGTGTGGACTTGGTGAAATTTCTGTCATAAAATTGCCATTGCTCTCAGTTACAGAAACTTATTTAAAGCCAATTAAAGTTTTGAACTCTTCTTTTCCAAAGGCAGGTCACTTCAAAAAGATATATTGACTTGCAACCTGAAACACAATGACCTGACATCAGTATTCAGGCACTTTGTGTCCCAGAGCACTCTCTTTTGTGTTTAGGGACCTCACGATGTTATGCCAAGCCATAGACCAAATAGCAGATTTGAGATTTAAAAAAATAATAACACATCAATTAATTTGGCAATTTTAACAAACAAATCTACACACACAATTGGCTGTGCATAGTGCAACAATAGTCTTCTGATCTTTTGGACTAATTCCTAAAGGCAAAAGTTTTAGTTACAGAAGAGAACAATGGAGAACACAGTTCAGAGAGATTAATGAAGTTATTGTTTGCTACAGATGTGATATTTATGCTGAAGAACTTCATCACATGCCAAAGTATCAATTTGTGATTTTTCCTTTTCACTGTCTCCGCTGTTCTTTCCCTTCATCATACATAATACTTTCTCATGTTCTCACCAGGTTTTTGTCTTAGCAGAGCAAGAGAGATGGTGGAACACCCTCTGCCAGGAAACATTCAAGCTGTGTACTGCGTGCACAACTCTAGCCAGCTGGTGGCATACAAACATCCGAGGTCATATTCAGTCCATGCATTCAGCTCTTTTCCATCTTGACTTTTTATCCATAGAACTACTTAGGTTGGAAAACACCCTTATAATCATCAAGTCCAACTGTAAACCTAACACTGACCAGTCCACCACTAAATCACGTTCCTAAGTGCCACATCTACACGTCTTTTAAATACCACCAGGGATGGTGATTCCACCACTTCCCTGGGCAGCCTGTTCCAATGCTTGACAAGGAACATGAAGACATTCTTCCTAATACCCAGTCTAAGCCTCCCCGGTACAACTTGAAACCATTCCTTCTTGTCCTATTGCTTCTTTCTTGAGAAAAGAGACCAACAGCCACCTCACTGCAACCTCCAAGCACAGAAAGTGTCACAGATAATAGTGGATCAGAATGGTTTAAAACCAGCTGAAAATCAAAGCAGACTTTTGATTTATTAATGGCAGAAATCAGTAAACCGTGCATTCAGAATCAACAGAGAAAACACAATACCACATACTTAACACCAGTTATTAGCAAACATCTATAGATTGCTAACCACTTATCTAATTATCAGTGTCTAATAGCAATACAGACATGCACTCAGTCGCATGTGGCCTTGGTGGGCACCCACCATATGAACGTTATCAATTTTGACAGTTTTGGGTTTCCCATTCACCTGTTTTGTATATAAGCCCTCCTGCCTTAACAGCCATTATTATCCAGGCCATTTTACGGAGGGCAGACTGTAAGGACATCCTTATGTCATTATGGTCTCTATGAAGTCTTAACTAACTTCACAAGGTGTATTGTATTACACACCTTTCTCAGGGCACTACTAAGGCTAAGAATGCTGTTGTCAACCTCTAATACAGTCAGAAAGCATTTTCTATCACTTGCTTTCCAAAATAAGCTCAGCTAGCAGGAACTGATGCCAAAAGAATATTACTATGAGATTTAATACAGTAGATACAATTTTAAAAGTATGAATGTTTCTAAGAATAACCATCGGAACAAGCTACATACTTATGGTGCATCATCCATCTATTCAGATGAAGACAAGCTGCTATTCTTAGAAGATATGCCATAGGTCAAACATAAATTATGCAGGAAACTGATTTTTCTTGGACTTTGATACAGAAATCAGATTAAAGGACAGCAAATATGATAACTATACATCTAAATTTTCCAAATATGTGTGATTTTCTACCTGGAATTCATGTAAAAACCTATTTGGAATTAAAGGGTTTGGGCCATTTTTCTAGAAGTCCATAGTGCATACATAAAGAGGGCTGCATGCTTGCTGTGCTGGTAACCTGTGAATGCATCATAAACCCAAAAAGCCTGTTGAAGCCTGACTATGCAGGCCCAGGTCAGCAGTACTTTTTTATACAATCTTTCTCAGTTGTGCCATATTCTGTATGTGCACATGTACTATAGAATGCAGATTTCTGCCTAGGAAATCCCAGCCAAAGTCATGGAAACCCATAACAGCTATTCCCATCATAGGGTAACTGATATTTTTTAATTCAGTCCTAAACTTTAGAGAGAAACTTTCCCTAGACTGCAAAAAGTGCTTCCAGCCATGGGTGAGGAAATAAAAGGAGATACTCTAAAAACTGGAGTCTGAAGGACAGCATGATGTCATTTATGTATGCATAAACCAAGCAAGTGACAATTAAAGGGTTTAAAAAAAAAAACCCAAAGATGAACCACCTTTAAGTCTCTTTCTCAGGGGACCACATTTCTCTTCATATGTTTATTGATAAGTCTTTAACCTGACTTCTTTTCCTCTGGTTTGCCCCAACCAGGAAAGTGCAGCACTCTAAAGAATAGGTGAGGATACTCAGACAGCTCTGTTTCTTCAAAGCAGACATAGCTGTTTGATGGGGCTTCTGGTTTGCTTTTTGTGGGTTTTATTTATGTTTTCAAGTTCTTCATTCCAGCTGTGTCTGAAAGTGGAGGGGACAGTTTAGTCCCATTTAAGCCAAGTTCATGTGTGGTATCCGCTCCTACTTTCTCAAGATGGGAAGATAGCCAAGGGACATCCAATCAGTAGGAAAATGATCTTCAGGGATGCTCGAGGAAGGATCCATCAAAGTAAAGAGCCAACACAGCTGGAAAAAATAGGAGAGAGCAAGACCTCACCAAAAGCCAGATGTTCAATGCACATTTTCCTAATTTTTTTATTATAATATTTCAACAACAACAGAAAAATATGGTTTTTTTCTTAAAATACAGGCAGGAAAGGATACTGCTTGCAATTTTAATGTAACATGTTTTATAGTTCTAATTACTTTGGAATAAGTTTAGATATAAAATGTTATCGATTGGAGAAGAAACACATGCTTCTTGGCCAGGCAGTGCTCAATGCAATCAGTGTTTAATTTGTTTTCTTTCTGTGGATGCGTATTGGTTTTGGATTAGTTGCATTGTAGAGTTAAATTTATATGAAAGGATTCAGCAGACAAAACAAAGACACTTTAGAAAAAAATGGTTTCATGCAGATTTTGATGAGAAAAGAGATACAAAACCATGGGGAAGGGTGTAGCTGAAGAATAAGAAGTCTAAAGGGAATCTTTCACTGCAGAACTTAAAAGCTGGGTAAATCCAGTGCTGAACTAATGTACAAGGGATTGTGACTGAAGCAATGCCAAAAGGAAGAAGGGAGGATCAGATATCAAAAAAGCTGGAGTTGCACTGAAGAAGTCAGTCTAGGGGTACAATAGTAGAAGAACTTAGAAATAGAGATGCTTTGTTAGGGCCAGATGTCTCCATGTCTCTGTACAGGTGTGACTAATATTCCCCCTGATACACAACAAACTTGAGGAGAAAGAGCACTCAACAGGGATTTGAGAGTTCAGCTCTTGGCTCTGTTACTGTCTTTTTCTGTGTGTACATCAAGTCCTGATCCTCCCTTTACGTCAGTCTCGGCTGTGAGCTCTCCTAGAAAGAGTGTCCTGTTGCGTTTACAGCTACTACACTATTTGTAACAATAAGGCATGTTTTCAGAAGCTGAATATTTTCTTAACAGTTCTATTCAGCAAAACTTGATATTTTTTTTTAGTTTTTTCAAGGAGCAGGCTCATAATGGCAAATGGGACCTGTTATAAAATGAGGTGGAGTGTGTTATGTATTAGCGATGACAAAATCATTATTTGATTAGTCAAAAGAGATAACACACAGAAACAGTTAAAACATGAAACTAGATCTGTTTATGAGGAAAATGGCTAAGTAGAAGGTCTTCTGATGGTCATGCTATAGAGCCCAAGGGTGATTTAAACCTTCATTAACTCATGATTTATCACAGGAAACTAAACCTCCCTGATACAACCTGACAACTAGTCACAGTAATGAATTATCCTATTATCCTTGGTATTGAACTACATCTAGAGATTATTAAAAAAAAAAAAAAAGAGAATGTGCTAAATAATTTTTATAATTGATTTTCACTCTAAAAGTGGAGAACATACCTTACCTACATGGATATCATTAAGCTGCTTGTTATGAGAAAATAAGAGTGACAATAGTAACTGAGGTTTAGGGAGAAAAGTGGTAGGGGAAAGCAAGAAACAGTTTGAGTACTGTCACCTCAGTTCTGTCACCTCAGGACAAGATTGCTTAATCACAGAACGATCTGTTATTTTCATAAATGAAGAATTGGAATTTTTGCTAAAATCTGTTGGTGACACCTTCTAGTTTTGTATCAACACAGACATGACAAACGTCCCACCAAAAAATCTGTTTGAGAATAAGAATCATATATAGGACTAAAATCATATCAATTAGCACAAAATGCATCATTTGGAAAGAGCTGAAGATGAGAAAATATGTATAATTCTTTATCACTGGATGACAATGAACTGGTGGAACACTGCTGTGGAATGCCAATGGATGAACAGAGGAACTATTTCAGGCACACTGAAAGCAGCTTCAGTTTAAGAACAAGGTAATACAGGGTAGTAAAAGACTGGCAGAAAGAGAACTTTGGCTAGTAATCAGAAGAATTAAAAAAGTTAGAAAGTGGTTCCCAACACTTTGAAAATGGAATTTTAGTAATATAGTAAAGGAATTACAGTAAAACCAAAAATGAAGAATTATATTTTATGTTATCTGCTTTTCAGATAGGATTTATTGCACTTATTGAATGGAATTGAGGATGGCAAGGATTAGAGAAGAGAACCAAATGTATCCCACCCCACATTACCTTCCACCTTCCTATCACAGCTCCTTTTGTGCTCCAGGAAACGTTCTTTTTATCTTCAAAGCTATCCAACTCTTAAATTATAATTGGCTTTCTTTCAAGATTTTTATAACCCTTTCCACAAGCTATACAATTACCTCTCCCATTTGTCCACCTTGAGATCTTCACAGTCCTCCTACTTTGGCTGAACATTTCCAGCTTTGACCTTTCCGTCTTTTAACCCCCTCACAAAGAAAAAGAACTTCTCAGACCTTCCCCTGAGGTCTGTTTTCTGGCTAAGGTCCTTGTTTTCTCCCCCAGCAACCTTCAGACTAAGTTCATATGTTCTTGAAGAATCACCCACCACTTAACACTTTTAATCTGTCCCAGGTGAGCTACCTCCTCTAAAAAGCTTCTTTGAGCCAACAGAGGAGAGGGAAGCTGTTTTCAAAGCTTCTGGTCCTTAAGGTTTTTGCTTTTCTCAAACCCAACCTGCTCTTCTGGGAATAATTTCTTACTTCCAAAGACTGCAGTCTTTTCTTCAAAGAATCTCACAAAATAAGCAGCTTTGGGCCCTCTGGTGTCCTTCTGTAACACATGGAATGCAAATCATTGGTGTTGCAGACATACACTAACTTCAGAGAAACAGTATCACATTTAATCATTCATTTTACAATAATATTTGACTATAATGGTCACTGAAGAATAGACCTTTTCATTTCAGCTTCTGAAAACAGAAATTAGAGGTGTGAATGCTGTAGAATAAGTTAAATCATCAAAAATATTTTATCCCTTATCTCTCAGTTAACACTTTTGGCAAATTCTAAGTGGCAATCTTACTGGAAAGACTGATACGGTTATACTTAGAGTTTGGGGTTGTAATTATTTTAATTAAGATCAGTTTTTGTAGTAACTGGAATTCTATTTTAGAGGTTAACACATAACTAAAACTGTAAGTTTAGAGAGTGCTTCGGTGTTTATACATACAATGGGTTGCATACAGTATTACATGAGTTCTGAGATTTTTCTGATCCATGTGTTCTCTCTTACCCTCAAAAAGTATTGTACATTGTTGGTATTGTGAGATCCCAGCCAAAAGAACAGGAAAAAATGAATCTCTGGTTGAAAAAGGAGTGAGGAAGAACAATGGATCCTCTCCTGCTCCAAGGAATATACAGTCTCCTAGGGCTGATTGCAGCTCAAGTTTGCATAGGTCATGGTCTCATGTGCTCTGTACTGCATGGTTTGTCTTGCAGATATTTATCAGAAGTCTTCAGCATCCTCTTGCATAGCCCAGACCTTTAGTCAGGCATTTTTCGAAATGAAGGTATACTGTATCTATAAAGACTAATTTTGGTCTCAGAATCAATGTTTCTGGCCATTCACACTAAACCTTGTTTCTGGAAAACTTCTCAATCCTGTTGGTGCTACTGCGTTTTCATTACACATCTGTCACTAGAGCTGCGCTTTCATGTAGCACTGTTATTGCTTTGTGCTGTTTTTAAACTTTGTGTTTTAATCACAAGCAGCTGCTTTACTCAGTGAAAGGCTGATGATCCCCTAGAGTAAGAAAGAGGATAGAGAAGAGAAGAAAGAACAAGATAATAGCTTCAGCTCCACACCAGCGTGCAGGGCATGACACAGGGACCTTTTGCTTCATCCCATGTAGGCTGGGACTTTGGGAAAATCATCTAATTTCTCTGTAGTTCAGTGTTCCTAGGCCTGAAAACAAGCATAATGATGCCTATAATGATGCTACATTTCCAAGTCTTGTTGGAGATAAAGAACTGTTGCATAAGAATTTATTATATACAGTTGTAAAAACTGGAAAAACATTCATATTTTATTGGTACAATCCATGTTAAATCAAGCATCCTTACGCTATGCCGTAAAAATATGGGACACATAAAGGACTTAATCTCTTGCTTTTGTAGCAGCTATAAGGGCTAGAGCTGCTGTTTAAAGGAGAAAATAAATCTTCCCCTCAAGGGGAAGCATAGAAAGGGGATGAGGAAGAGAACGAATCAGTAGAGCCTTTAGTAAATATGACAGCTTTACTAGAGAAAAGTAAATAATGTGGGTCAAAGACAAAAAAATAAAGGGTCTGTCCCACCCAGCATAAATGTTTCTACAGTACCTGCCATACCTCTTTACTGGTAGGTATTAAATATGATAAATCTCTGCTGATAAATCACTCCTGTACAGGCTTTGAAATTTCAGGATTGCTTTATTTAAGCACTTGCAGTGTTAACTTTCACCAGACATCCCTAAGAATTCATGGACTAGTCTCAAATATGGGGCTCATGGAAATTATTGTGAAATACAAGATAAAGAAAATTCCATCAAACAAGCTGACATCTCACAGACAGGCCTGTCGGTGAGCTGTATTTAATCTTATGAGGACTTCTACAGTCCTAAGCTCCTTTAGGAAAAAGAAGATACATTTAAAGAAGTGAATAACATTTTCAAAAGTGACCAGATAGTGATAAGCAGAGGTAGGTGGCTTTTCAAGGTTGCTGAGCATGTTGTCATGAAAGCACAGCACAAGATATTGCATATCACAGCATGATATCTAGGTATGCCTCTGGTGTGGTTGTTTCAAATTAAAATGTCATTAATCTTATTAGCAAAGACGGTGAAAATAATTTATGCAATCAATGCACATACCTGGGGTACTTATATATTACCACTTTTAACGACCAGGGCAGTCCTAACACCTCCAACTACACTGGTATAATTCTGGAATCTCAGACTGGCTTTTCTAGAAAGCTGCGGCTCCCCACTCATTAGGGTATCACTTCTAAAATCTGATTTTCTTTTTTCTTTCTTCTTTTTTTTTTTTTTTTTATAAAAAAAGCCCCAAATAACAGAAACCCCACACCAACAGGTGTTTAGGATATACTCACAAATCGTACGTTCAATTGAGCAAGCTCTGTAGGATTTCTGAGATGACTGATGGTCTCCCACTTTAGCATGACTACCACTACCTTGTTTCTTCAATAAACCACTATATTCACACATTAGCATCCTAATAATTAGTCAGCTGGCACTACACACAAGTGATCACAAGACAGCTCCATATAGATCTCAAATGGTACAGAGATTTTTTTACCAAAGAAAAATTTCAATGGTATCATTAAAGTGACAAAACATTTTAGTGTAGACAAGATAAATGTTTTCATCCTTCCAAGGCTACTTCTAGCGCGAAGTAACATATGCGGGTAATGCAATATTTCCAGAGTTAAAATCCTGAGTCACTGAATGAAGTACATCCACATGGATTGGCTCATTCATCCTACTATACGAGTCTCCTTTCCAGCACTGAAGGCTGTCGCTCACCATACGGATCTGGCTCTCTTCAGTTTGATCACATAAATGTCATCTGAATCACCACTTGAATGCCTGGAATCTCTGGCAAGAACTGCTGGTGATTCTCTTAGAAACCTCTCCTGGGATGGATAAGTGACCTCAAATGATGAGAGAGAGGGCAAAGAGGTTTTTCTTTGAATACCAGTGCTTCCTGGTGCGTGTTTGAAGACATGCTAGTGTATTGCAAACAGAGCCTTCACTACTCTGCTAAAGTTTGTGCTTTAAGCAATGGGAAAAAAAACATCTGCTCAGGCAAACGGCAATTTCTTCCATAATCTAAGAACAGTAGCTCCAGTAATTTGTACAAGATCCAAGGTTCCTTGCTGCCTGTAGTTTGGCACAACTGAGCTTCAAGGAGTAACCCACAAAAATCCTGACAGCTAGGACCATTCCTGGGAACCCTTTTGGTGTTAAAAGCTATACGGTGCCACATTCCCAGAGATGCGTTCACCTTGGTGAATAGCTTCTGCCCAGGAATGTTCGAGTTACACAGACTCATCAGACTCCCAAATCTCTGAGTTCTTCGGACTCCACAACCTGCCCGCGAAGAAGCTCACCTTTGCACCAAGAGGTGTCAAGAAATCCTGCCATATAGATGTGTTTTCTGTTCTCATGTGACAGCAGCAGTTCTTTCAGTATAAGAATGTAGAAAGCAACAGTCATTATTGGCTGCAGGAGCTCATTAGCTTTAGCTGCCAGCAGCAGCTCAGCTGTTGAGGAGGGGGGGTCACCAAAATTTACATTAAGAATTAGTCACTGTAGCTGGTGTTCGCCCTCTGTTACCCTGGAGGAACTAAGGTCATCCAGCTGGGGTTTTTTTAATTTAAACATGTGGATGTAGGGAAAATTGTGTGGAGACGCATGAGCCAAAAGACAGCAAGACTTTCAAAAGCTGGAAAAACACCATTCCAGAAAATGTAGGCCTTTGGTGTGGGACTGTAAATTCCATCACCAAAGAGACACTCGTTTAGCATTGCTAAGTTTAGTATGTCCAAATCCCTTTATGAATCTGGATTTATATGCTAAAATTTGTCAGGAACAGTAAAACAGGCCAGTCCTCAGGCAAAGGGAGAGAAGGTTGGGATTTCAACTTACTCTGTGCAAAAGACCCTCTCATCTTCACAGAAAGGGCAATTCTTTCAGGCAATCTGTATTAATGACCAAAATGTTTCACCATCCAAAGAAGAAGACTGCAGGTGGATCATAATTAAGTAAAAATAATCATTTGCCCCATCAGATCAATTCAGAGGTTACCATTTATCTTTTTAAAATGCAATTATCAATTTATAATGGAAAGGTAAATATGTTTAAGTCACCACATGGGAGTATCTCTTTCACAGCGGACACATTTTTGTAAGTACTTATTATGCAATAATAAAATATGACTATAGTAAAAGTTTCACATAATAGAATACATACACATAACAATTTGAAATTGGTAATTTAAACTGCAAAATTTTCCTTGTTCTTCCTAATGTTCATTGTATCATATGCAGGGACAAATTTTGAATAAAATTACCGATGAAGGAAGAAAGTTGTGCTGAGGGCTATTTTTGGCAGGTATTTGAACAGAGACATCAGGATACGTTCATCTTGATTTCCCAAGTAGAGTTTTAGTGGGTCATAATAATGAGGTTTATTACTGCAGGATTCATTTGTGGACATGGGCTCTCAGATGCCCGAACTACAGCTGAGATTCTGATAGGGCTACATGCACAAATCAAACTTCAGAAAGCTCCAAGTATAAAAGTGGGATTTTCTTCTGTGCTTCGTATTTATTTCTCCTACAACCTGCTCAGCCTTCCTGTACTACAGCCTCATTCACTCTCCTCTCTTGGCCTAGACTCACTTCAGTTTCCTCCCTGCCACCTTTACTTTCAAGTTTAAAAGGTGCAGGTATCATTTTCAGCTGCTGCTAGCATTGGATGTCACTACCTTTTTCCCCACCCTCGTCTGTAACAGAATTTATACTTTCTGGGTTTGACCTTGGCTCTTGAGAAAACATCTGTCCCAACAGTAGTGCTGGTGCAGAAATAACCTAACATTGTTAACGATGGTGTTCGGATATATAGCTCAGTGATGGTTGTTCTGTAGATTCAGTAGCCCATGATATAATTACTAAAATAAAAGGGAAGAAATCTGTTATTCATACTTAAAGATAAACCAGAAGCCAAAACATACTAAACAAACATCTCAGATCTGGGGGAGTGGAGGATAGAATTCATTCAGTATTTGTTAAATCTGTTGTTAGATATTTTTTCATGCATTTGAAGTGTAACTGCAGGTTCTTTTGAATTTTATTTTTTTTTCTAAAATTGCGTGCAATTAGCCAGTCTCGACATAAAGTGAAGCAATGAATTGCACTGTGCTATGAAACATGCCAGTGATAATTGCACCACTTCAGTGCTCCCAAACCAAAGTTCCCCTTTCAAATGATTTTCTAAAGAAAACCAAAACAATAAAGGCTCATTTAAAAAGAGATGTAAAAAACAGTGGTCACTTGAGTTGCTTTCTTATATCCAACGTGTTCTCCAAAGGCAATTTTCACTGAATGGTCAACAGACATTGTAAATCATGAATGTGCAATCACAGAACCGCAACTCTCTGTATCGTAGCTTAGAGAGCATTAATTTCTCTATCTGAGTCAGAACCAAGCAGTTCTGGAGGAGTACCAAGAACACAACCTTTAATCATGACCTAAAATCACTTTTCCCCTTTTTCCTTGATTTTTCTTCTTTCAATGAAAAATGCTGTAAAAAACTCCACACAAAAGCAGAATTTTGGGGAAAGCTGACGTTAACTGTTTGGGTTTTTTCTATCGTGGTGCTTATTCTTCCACTATTAAAGGTAAAATAAATAAATAAGTTCGTAAATAAAGCATTTTTAAAACAATCTTACAAACTTGGGCATCTTTTATTTTTCAAAATATGGAAATAATTCTCTTCACCAAGCAGAATATACTTATTAGCTATTAATAATACCTAGGCTGAAGGAAAGATAAAGGAAGGAATTATTGTTGTATTATTTTGCAACACATACAAAACCTCATGTAATATTTTTCCAGCTTCTGAACAATGATGTGTTCTGCTGTTTGTAAAATTTTTTATTCCTACTTCTGGTTTTCTAGGCGTTTATGCATAGCTTATGTTCTTTGGAAAAGGCAGCCTTATTAATTTACCATACTGTTTCTCCACACAAAGCAGATGATCTTGAATGGCATCAGAAGAGTATCGTGCATGGACAGCAATGATCCACCCTAGTTTAAATTAAACCTTGAACAAAATTGTTATCAAAGGAAAACAGAATCATACAAAATGATGTGAGGTAAGAGATCAGGAAGATCAGAGAGGCAGAATTTATAGATAAAGGAAAATGCATGAAGTCAACCATTGTAGCTACTGAAAATATGTATTTTTGATGCACAGACCATCAGGTCTGAATTGACGAAGGAATTTTTTAATTAGAAAGCAATTTTCCTGAGATTAACTAAGCCTATATCAGTCAGTCTAGGTTTAGGAGAGATGGCGTACTTGGTGTTTGTGGAGCAAAAGAAAGTATTACAAACACAGGTGTAGAAGTAATTTTTCTCTTATGAAGGAGATGCGATAGAGAACCAAAGCTCTCTGCAACAAAGAGTGTTACAATTTGACAGGGTCAGGAAAAATAATATACAATAGAGCCTGTACCTTGTGAAGTCCAACATGTTTAGTATTTTTACTATAGTTAAGAAATCTAGCTTGGAGATTTATCGTTCAGTTTGTTTATAGGATCTCCTGTGAAAATAATGATATCAGAGACAGGATAGGTGTTTTAAAGAAATATTTCCCACTTTTATAGGAGCATTTCTAGGCCTTATCTGATAGTCTGGGTGACATAATTCTGGGGCACTTTAGTTGCTCTTTTATAGCCATGTGGTTTCCCTACAGCTGCTGGATGGCCTGGACAAAATACAACATATTTGAAAAAGTACAAATAGAGTACGTGCAGGTTTTGGTAGTTCTATTGTCTTGGGTGTTCATGGTGATGGTTGTGGAGGTGTCTTGGAAATGGACACATTACTTCTAGATCTATTCCGTGTTGACATTTCATCTATGGCTGGTTGCTGCTGATGCCCAGTCTACGTGACTCAAAAGCCCTGCTCATTGCAACTCCTTATTACAGAATTCATAATATAATGATACATCTTTAGGAAAAATCTTTCAGTTAAAGTAGGGTACTTGGGTTTTTTATGTTATGTATTGAAAGAAAAGAAATCAACTTTTCCATGTACCATTATTGAATCCTTGGGAGGCATGGTTTAGTGTGGGGTGTCCCTGCTTATGGCAGGGGGATTGGAACTAGATGATCTTAAGGTCCTTTCCAACCCTAACAATTCTGTGATTCTATTCTGAGGCTGGAACCTCAGCAGCAGAGAGTTTAGCACCTGTGTTTTTATTTGGCAGATCTGTAGTGATGTGAAACACGGCTTTCCTGCCTTTTAAGGAATGAACCATTATGGAGATAGATCAAAGGCTACTCTTACAGGGAGAAGCTTTACCAATTGACTGCATTTCTGTGCATCCACCCATGCTCCTGTATGGGGACATGGGTACTGAAGGAGCATGGGAATGAGAATCCTGCATTAGAGGACTGGATATTGGCAAATGCCAGTACTCAGTGTAATGAAGAGATTCACCTATTTCGCTTTAAGTTATTTTATTTCCAAGAGTAGTTAACTTAAACAATAATGGTTGACAGCAGCTGGCACTTTATCTGGACAGTATCAGACAACTTTAGTGAGTACAGCATAATCTGGTGGTCATGTGTCAGTTTTTAATGAGGTGTTGAGCTTCAAGTGCTTACCTTGGTACAGGTATTGAAAACAGGACTTCTAACTGTCTGAAACTTACTGAAAAGCTACAGCCTGTTTCATCTGTGACATGATTTTTACCTAGAATTGGTAAATTGAAGTTCTAAATTTTTTCAGTAATTCTTAGACCTGGAACATTAACTGATTATTATATTAGTAAAATTAGTTATTTTCCTTTTGAGTGGCAACAACCCCTTGTGACATTATTGAAGGATTTTGAAAACTCCATCCTGCAAAACATAATAGTGCTGTTTGTCATTAGTCAGCACTAACAGTAGCAGAGACAGATTAAATAATAATAAAGTACCATATCAGCTAGCCCAGAAATAGCTTTAAAGTACTACTTTAATCTCAAATTACTTTCAACCCCAGTTTTAATAGAAATTTCTCCCCATTGGTGCATTTTTGCCTCAGGAAGGTTTGAATGCTGTAACTGCACAAGCAAATACAAAATTCTTTGTAAGCTAAAAATAATCATTGTCTTTAACTTTTTTATTTCTCCATTGTGTAGAAGAAGAAAATAACTTTGCAGAACACGTCAGATGGTATCAAGCATGCATTTCAGACTGACAATAGTAAGACTTGCCAGTACCTTTTGCATCTCTGCTCTTCCCAGCATAAGTTCCAACTACAGATGAGAACCAGGCAGAGCAACCAAGACGCTCAGGACATTGGTAAGGACTGTGATGTTGTGTTAATTTTTAATAACAATCTATATGTATTTTTGTAAGGAGAAAACTGAACTTGAGCTTCAGTAATTCCACTGAGTACTATGTATGCTCTACATCTGGAGGGTTTGAACTATAAAGAGAATCTACTAAGTAGGTTTAGGATTTGCTGGGGGGTGGGGGGGAAGAGTTGGCATATCACACAAGAGCTGGCAAACAGCAGCTCCTCTAAAATAAAAGGAGACTAAAAATAGGTCAGTAATAGTACTTTGGGATTAGATTAATGGCTTTTGGTTCTTTTCAGAAAGAACTTGAAGATACTAAGTAACAGGAGTTTTACATTTTGCTTAATATAAAATTAATTACTTTCATGATGTGGAATTACAGATAAAATGGTGTGATCATGAGAGGGCAAATACAATAGGGAGCATTTCATGATGCTGTGTCTGTAAGCTGTGGGTGTAGCTGTCTTTATTCCACTTAATGTTTTGTGGATCCAGTCAAGAAGAATGCTGACGCTAGTCAGCTTTCTTCAGAAATGCCATCTAATTTGTGTGTATAATATAAAATCTGAAGGTGTTCTTTTAGATAGAAAATATTAATTGGAGAATGCAATCCTTTTAAACACACTCTATACTCATTTCTTTACAATTTGGAGCAGAGCTCACTTGGCTGGCTGGCTGAAAGTGCTATTGTGGTCAGTCTGCCTGCTCACTTTCTTTGTTCCGTGTTTTTATTTGTCTGCATTCCAGCTGATGTTAATCTAGACTTCCACCAGCATAGCTGGGATAGAGTTTGACCCCACTGCTGTGGAGGTTGTGATCTCTAATTTAAAAAAGAGGGGGAAGGGAGGAGAGGTAATGTGGCAACTCTGCAGGCATTTTTCTATTCTGTTGGGTTCAGCCAACTCAGTGAAAGGAACAGGACCAAGACTTTGTACCATTCTCTAGCTTAGTGCTTGCTTATCCTGAATGGCAAAGAAAAGCAGCACATGAAAGGCTTTCTTGGCTAGGCACACTTGGCTGCTCTTACAGATGCAGTATGTGTTGTGCTTTGGGAGTCTGGAAAATAATAGTTTGTTTCTATGCAGTGCTGATAATTTGCAATTCAGAAATCTCAAATTTCATCAATCATCTGTAAGCAGAAGGAAATAAGTCAGTATTATGGTTAATTCCATAACACTTGGTTATTAAAAGTAAAAACACTTCCAAAACTTTGCTTATGTCATATCTTTACTGATCTAAATTTTTTAGCCCTGTTTCTCTTTCCTTCAGGGATTTATGCACAGAGCAATAGAGTTACTAGAATATTTTTAAAAAGAGAAAGTATTGTAATAAAGGTAAGAGAAAACAATGATGAATCAGCTAGCCAAAATAGCATATTAATTAATTAGAAGCACTGCTTGTTTTTAGAGCAGTGAAATCCCAGGTAGTATTTGGGAAGCATTATTCTTGGCCTATAGAAGCATCAAGTATTTTGGGATGTTTTTTTCTCAGAGCCCTTATATCAGTAAAAATGGTGGTTAGAAGCAAAACAGTAAGCAAAAGGGAAGGTGATAATATTATTAATTCGAGGCTGATCACCATGGGAAGTGTATGTTTTGAAGGTTCCTTATTTAAAGATTGGGCTAACAGCACAGTGAACACAAGCACGCCTATAATGCTTGCATGTTCTTGGGGAGAAGTAGCACATTTCAGAAGATTAACATACTTTGGAAAATTCTTTAGGAATACAGTATTAGTGTCTTGTAAGACTCACCTTGATTTCAGCCACTCAATGGAAAAAGCATTTCAAGACAAGGGAAGAGGGCCTGGCATGCATAGTGGTGGTGAACAAATTTTCATGCAACATAGCAACAGAGGATGGAGGCATAAGCGAAAGCACTTTATAGCCCCTGTGATGTATGTACCATGACATGTTTTTCACGTGCTGCACAATGTCTTCAGTGACCTGGGAGAAAACATTTTAACACATGCAAATCAAATAGGAAGAATTAGGTTTGGAAAATAAAAGGAAATTGCCTCTTGAGTAACATTCTTTCTGCATGAATAGAAAGAGATGAGACATAAAGTTAACTGAGCACTGAGTTTTAAGACGGATATTTGGATTCCTGAAAGGACATATAGAAAACCACAAAGATGAAGCAAGGGCTAGGTCAGCCTTATGCAGGGCAAGTTACTGTTGTAGTTAATTCTTGCCCTAGGTATTGGGGGAAGGAATGCCTTTTGGAATGGAAGTGCTGAGGTTGTATTTTCCAAATATACTCTTCTGTGGGGAATACTTCAGCATTTAGTAAAGCTAATGGATGATGTGTACTAAAAAGTAGCATTTACCTTTTGAGTTCCAGTGCAGCTTCCTAAATCAGCTTATTTCCTAGCTGCATGTAGAGTTTAAAAGAATCCTACACAGTTAACCCTAAATCAGAACTATATATGCAGTTGGGGACTGCTTTTCCTCAGACTTCCTTGTGAACTGTCTCCAAGACATCAGTGAAGTTTATGAAGGGTTCAGGTAGCCTGATTTCCTTAAAGGCTCTAACAAGCAAACATGTTGCTGCAGCTTATCAAGTTTCTGTGCAAGAGCCAAGCCACAGGAACTTAACTGCTAGCCGGAGGCAGTTAGGCTAATAGAAATGAGCCCTGCTCAGCTTTGCTCTACATTAAGAGGGGTTTAGGCTCAGCTGTATTATCTTGCATTTGCTTTCAGCTAAGAACATCCATCCAGACAGTTCCCACGACTCAGCTGACAGTAGTTTAATTACAAACCCAAAACCTGTTTCCCTCTGCTGCTTGAAGGAATCCTAGTTCATGAGTCAGAAAAGTGTGGTAAAGGCCAGTCAACGCTTTCCGTTCTGTGCTAAAACATTTATGAATGTTTCCGACAGGGGAAGTCTCCAAGTGCACCTAAGTGAAGCGATGCTCTTTAACCAGGTAGAGGTGCTGCCCAATAACATTGCAGCTGTGTTGTAACTCTGTTAGGGGAAAGTGAAGAAGACTGGATGGAAGTTGGGTGGAAGTGGGGGAGCCCTTTTTGTTCAAATTCTGAACAAGATTTGTGTGAGCAGTTTGAAGGAAGTATAGTCTTCCAGGTCACTTGGCTTGAGGACATTATTTGCTTTGCAGAAAGAGATCATGTGCCTGTATGTAAGGCGCTGCAGTTTAACAGGAAATATTAGTCTTCATACTAACAAGAGGATAAGTATTCTGCTATTCTGTGGTTTTGGAATTCACTGTAGTAGATGGTCAGGTTAGTGTAATGTTATGAACTCCAAACTTTGTTTCCTGAGAAAACTACATGGTGGTTATTTATATGTACCTGATGACAGTACATACTTCTGAGCATCTAGACAAAATATATAGAGAAAATATTTGTGCTAGTTGGTTGTTTTAAGATGCTTGCTTTACACAAGGGGGTCACACTAACTCTGCTGTATAACTTAAATTTGTTTGTTTTTTGTTTAAAAAAAAAACCAAAATCCACAGAAAGGGCTTCATTTAGGAGCCTAAATCTCCATGCAGACTCTGTCAAAGGCTTCAACATGGGACGAGCAATCAGTACTGGTAGCCTGGCCAGCAGCACTTTGAATCGACTTGCCGTTCGACCTCTGTCTGTTCAGGCAGAGATTCTGAAGAGACTGTCCTGCTCTGAGCTCTCACTCTTCCAGCCACTTCCTGGCTCTTCAAAGGACAAGAATGAGAAGACTCTGTGGGAGGAAAGACCCAGGGTTATGAGCAAGTCATTTCACGATCTGAGTCAGAGCCACATCTCGGTTTACCCCCCAAGGAAAAATATTACTGCTTTGGACTCTTCCCCCAAAAAAATAGAAGACATAATGGGCAGAGTCTTTAAGCAAATGCCAAAATTTGATACTGGATCAGCAGCAGGAGCATTAAAACTGAGCAAGTAAGAGTCTCTCTGACCGCCCTGCAATATCTTTGTGTACAGTCAATGTACATTTTGCACCAGTTTTGATTTATTATTCATACCATTATTTTATTACATTGATCCTTCCCTCTCCCAACTTCCTCTTCCCTCTCTCTGGTTTCCCTTCTCTCCTTCTCCCCTTTAAGTTCAAAATCTCATGCAGGTTTAAGTAGAAGCCCTGAAAGAAAGAAAAATGAATCAGACTCATCATCCATTGAAGATACCGGTCAAGCCTACGTTGTAGGTCAGCATGCAAAAAATGATATTACTATATTTACTAACCAACCTCTAAAACTGCTTTGGGTGCAACACTTTTTTGATATATTTATTAACTAATGGTAATATTTTGACTTTAAAAAGGAAGCAGATTATCAGGTGTTAAAGTAGCACAGGCCAATTGCCTGTTGATCATGATAATTGTTGCAATTAATCAAAAAAGACCTCCTTTGGACAATACCGGTCTATACACAGGTGTGCAAAGTATTAGTACTTGACAGTAAAAGCTGTTCCAGAAAACATCTTCTATTTTGTCATTTTACAGTGACATTTTATGGTATAGATCTTTTAATAATATGCTAGTTTTCACAGTCTGTTTGTCAAACTTGAACTTTTTTTTAGTGCTTTCTGTTTAAGGAGGTAGGGAGTCATTTTTAGAAGTAGACTCAGTTTGACATAAGCTGGCTATTGTCTAGTACCTCTGAGCAGTAACTACACAGCTCTTTCTTGTTTGGTCTCATTTAAATATCATAAATGAGGTACAATATTTTTTTGCAGTGCATTGAGTGTTTGACAAAAAACTTCTTGTAATGATCTAAACCATTTTCAGGGCAAGGATTGGGTTGCACACAAATAGTCTTACTCTAGGCAGTGAAAATACAGAATCTGCATTTTAAAAAAATAAAAATCAGAGCAGCTAGGTAGATTTAAATTCATACCTTGAATAATTGTGCATTAATTTTTAATATATGTTATGGTTTTTCTTTATAGAAGGTTCTCTGTTAGAATACTAGAAATTACAATGTCCGAGGCATATGACAGCCTTAGCTTGCTTTTGATACTTCCCTTTTGCTTAATATGAAATATACTGGTTAGCTACAGAATATCAGAAAAAGTAGAAGATTAAGGTTATAGAGTTCAGATAAATGTACAAAAAAAAAAAAAAAAACCCAACTCCAAAATGAACCATACCCCCCCCAAACAAACAACAAACAAAACCAAACAGTGTGACATACGAGCACTTAGCATATCTGTCCCTGAATGCTCTTGAATCCAGGACTGACTTGGGAGCCATGCTTTTTCAGTACTGACATTATAAGCCACTGAAGAGTGAGATAAGATACCCAGTTTCCGCAGTAACTGGTTGCAGCCATTTACCGTATGCTTTTAGCTTTACAATTAGTGTTATCATGTGCTTACCCATGATAATTGGGGCAGCAGTTCTGATATGGATCCTAGTTACATATCAGATAGTCCTGCTGAATCACATTGCCTCTGCTGGGGGGACAGGCGTTCTTTGCATGATGAAACTCACCAGCTGAAACTTCAGGGTTCAGAGGCTTGGGAAAGACCAGGACTGCTTTCCTAAGAAGCTTGAATTCTCTTGCCTTGTTTACTTTCCTAACTTTCAATACACTTATTATTTTATGTTCTTTAAGGTATGCCACATTTGCTTGGCATTGATCATTCCAGAGAAAATATGATTCTATGTGCAAACCAATTAAAATAGAAATACTTGTACAAATTGCTTGTTACTGTAGCAACTTATTTGTTACTGTACAAAACCTGACAAGACCCATGTTGATTTATTGGGTTAGGCATAATCATGCAATCCTATTTAGAAAATTTAGTCTTTGACTTAGTTTCTTAAAGATCCATTAATTTTATCTGAAATTAACACTGGTTGTAAAGGCCAAACCTCTGTCCTTTGCTTTATTCTTTGCTTTTGCATGAGCCTACCATCTATCTGAACCTTGAACTACAACCACAGTATGGTAGTTTGGCTTTGCTAATCCAAAACTACTTCTATGTTTACTCATTTTTAAAATAAATAGTCTGATATTGTGAATGAGCTCATGTGTACTATGTAAAGGCCCAAATAGACCTTGGTAGCTTTCATATTTAAAACAAAAAGCCAACAAACAAAAGACCTAATAACACTGTCTAATATTTCCATTGATGTCACAGGCGTTAGCATGAATACTTCAGGAAATCATCTGTCATCAACGCTATTAAAAGAGAGTGGTAAGTTGATAAATAATATGCATGTAGAATTAATTCAGTGAGTTTGTGAAGCACTTTTCAAGTGCTTCACTGTTCCGCCTGTCCTATTTCTTAAATACCTCTCCCAGTTAGTTGAATAGAACATTCTCTTAAATACAACTCCGTATATTTCTTTTTGTTTTCTTCCTTGAGGGGACAATTTGACATCTGTGTGTAATATTTTTCAAATATGAATAGTGTCTGTTTAGTTTGAGACTTGAAAGGTGCTATCACCTAACATGCCATACTCTTTAAAGCTCATTTCCCTTATTTTGAGGTTACAGATTCTGTAGAGCCTGACAAGACTGTTTTCAGTTCATTTACTCTTTAGGTTTAACTTGGTTTGGGAGAAAAACTCTTCTTTCAGTGTACTGCACTATCTTGCACACTGCTTTATGCTTGTACCAGTGTGTAGAGCTCAGTAGGTTTCTGCTGGTTTTGAGCTGCATGTTCCACTTAGAGCAGAAGTATTCCAGGTACTCCAGACCAAATGAGTTGTATCTTCTCTAGGTAGCAAATTCATGAGTTCAGACTTACTGTATGTTCCATTTTCTGAAAGTTTGAGGAAATTGACTGTTTCCAAATCATGCTTCTGTCTCTGAAGCTTGTGGGTCTACTTCAGCCTATTAGGAACTCTACAGAAGCAGCTAATCATGTAAATCTATTGTGTGCAAATTTTGGAACAGGCAGAATCAGCAGCCTGTGGAGTTGCAAGTGTGGAAATAAATTTAAATGAGAGAGGTTTTAGTGGATGTTTCTTGAGTTGATTTTTTTTTTAATGAAGGCTCACCATTAAGAGAATTTAATGGGTAACCTTTTAGTAACTTCATATAATAAGCCTCAGTTTCACTTTCACCAATATGCTTACATCCTGCCTACCTGAGCAAGTTGTGTAAAGACAGATCTAAATACTTTGCTGAAATAAGAGTAATAAATCTGAAGATTCTAGAGCTCAATTTTATTGTGATTCCAAGAGACTATGCTAGGTGCTTTTCTTAGGAGGAATAAAAATCTTAACTGAAGATGAGAGTAAGTTATAATGATGGTGGTTTTTTGTTTTGGTTTGTTTTTTGGTGGATTTTGGGGTTTTTCAATTAGTTGGACATGGAAGTTGTAAGTTGGACCCACTTGTTCAGAACAGCTTTTCAGGTTATAAGAGAAGTAATCTTTTTTAAATGCAATAGAATTATAGAATTCTAAGGGTTGGAAAGGACCTTAAGATCATCAAGTTCCAACCCCACTGCCATGGGCAGGGACACCTCACCCATGTCACCCAAGGCCCTGTCCAACCTGGGCTTGAACACTGCCAGGGATGAGCACTTCACCACTGCTTTGGGCAGTTCCAGTGCCTCACCACCCTCACAGTAAAGAACTTCTTATATCAAACCTGAACTTCTTCTGTTTAAGTTTAAACCCATTACCTCTTGTCCTATCACTGCAGTCCCTGACAAAGAGTCCCTCTCCAGCATCCTTATAGGCCCCCTTCATGTACTGGAAGGCTGTTATAAGGTCTCCAGATAGCCTTCTCTTCTCCAAACTTCAAGGCAAGGCTGAAGAGAAGCATTCAGATAATATCTGTTGGCTTTTCAGTTGATACGCTGCAAACAACACACAACAGAGTTGCCTCACCAGAAAGAGAGATCACTTTGGTGAACCTGAAAAAGGATGAAAAATTTGGGTTAGGTAAGTGGCTTTAAAATTGTTGTTGTCATAACTGTTCCTAGAAGTCAAAACTGAATTTTTCAGGTCTGTATTGTATGACTGAGGAAAGCAGTGCAGACAGTAGCTGGATGTTAAAGGTATTTAAGGTGTCAAAGCCTGGACTTCATAGCGCCTGCTTCTGATTTGTTGAGTGTCGTTAACTAAGTCCATTTCTTGTTTTCTTGTTTTTTCTATATTGTAAGTGTAAGATAACATTTATATTGTGAATTTGTTATCCTAAAAGTTAGACTTTAAAGTTTATTTCTGTGTTCAGGCACAGGATTTTTTCATTGTGGACATCTCAGACGTGTCACAGCTTGAAGGGTTTAAATGAAATAAAAAGGCATTATAAAGCCATTATGTACTAACTGTGGAGTGTTTTTCTTACTTTTATAATATCATCAGATGGAACGTTAATTTGAGTTTTAAGGAGCCTGAAAGATAAGATATTTGCATTCCATTCTTTCTTCTACCACTGAGTTTTTTCATAAACCCACATAATTTTTCCCTGCATGAGTAATAAATAATTTGGTGTCAGTATTGTGCTTAGGAGAGTCTCTGTAAAGTGTCCTTAAGGACATTGTTCTGTCATTCAGAATAGGACTTGTGTAAATTTGAAAAGGTGGAAAAAGTCTACAAGACAATAATATTTAGTATTAACCCTACACAGAGTTGACCAAAAAGGAAAGAAAATCACATGAAATGCACTATTTCTTCTCTTTCTTCCCCATGCAACCTGTGGTACTTCACTGTTTTAGCTAGAATAGAGAAGACCTGATACCTTCCATTTTCTTTTTTTCATCTTGAACAGTCCTTCCCAAGTAATGAAAAGTCTAAAAAGAAAACAGGGACTTGGAAAACTCAGTAGGGTCAGACATTTAGATGAAGCACCTGACAACAGAGAAACCCAGAAATTTTTAAGTAAGAGAAAATACATTTCATCTGGTCAGTGAATGTGCATTTAATGTCATGTATTTGTGCGTGTGTTTCCCTTGCCACAGTTGTCTTCTGTAACCTTTGCTGGAGTTTTCTGGGAAACCAGCTAGACAAAATCTGTATTGCTTGTTCAAAAACAACAATGCATTAAAAATGCATCAAAAAAGCTTTATCTCTTATTCAGGTAGACTTCTCTGAGGTGTATAGTTTTCTTTTGATTTTTCAGTTATTAGAACAAGTAAGGTTTTACACATTCTGTAATCATAGAATCATAGAATACAGACTTGTGTTAAGTTACACTGTGGTAACTAATATTTTTGCCTGCTTTGGACTTTTTTTAATAGGCTTTCAAATAGTCGGTGGAGAGAAGACGGGGAAACTTGACCTGGGAATTTTTATTCATTCAGTTATTCCCGGAGGGCCAGCTGATTTGGAAGGATCTCTAAAGCCAGGTGAATAGTGTAAATAAGATGAGGTGTATACATGTAAGACCAAACACATATGTAGTATCATTTCCATCTCTGGCTTCAGGCATCCCATTACCTTCTGGATAATTTCTGAAAACTGCTGATACTTCTTCGTTAACCTGTACAAACACAAAAATAATATGAATCAAAGTAAAAATTATAAAGCTTGAAGTAGCAGAAAATTAAAGTTACATGTAAATATAAGGGGTTTATTTGCCACTGTCTCTCCATAGATGCTTTGTAATTTAATTTTTTTAAAATTTCAAATGCATACTTTGAATTTGGAAGAAGTGAATGTAACCGTATAGCTGGGGGGGGGGGGGGTTACTTCATATCTGGTTTATTTGGTTTGGGTTTTGTTTGGGGGTTTTTTTCCATTTAGTCTGTGCCTTGAACTGAGCTGCACATTGCTTATTTCCCTTCTTGATTTTTTGCTTTTGTGTCCATTTTTCTTACAGCAGAACAGATCACAGAAATAATAATATGGAAAAGTTTGGCAGGTTTAAATGAGGAAATACTCATAACCAGTTCTTGTGGTTTGTTTTGGGTTTTGTTAGGTTTTAGAGGGGGCTTTGGGGATTGGTTTGATTTTGTTTTAATGATTAGGGTTTCTTATTCCAGCATCACTTGAGTGTTAATAATTTCTAATCCATGCGTTGTATAGAGATTTTCAGACCTGTACTCCACATTCTCATTGATGGATAAAAATGCAGATGTTAGTTTGTATCTGAACAAACCCTTTTGTGCAGGACACCGACTAATATCCGTAAATAGCACAAGTTTAGAAGGCGTCAGCCACCATGCAGCATTAGAAATTTTGGAGAATGCACCTGAAGACGTGATACTTGTTATCTCTCAACCCAAGGACAAGCTATCCAAAGGTATGGAACTTCAGTTACTTCTGTAAGCAACTCCGCTAGCATATGCTTGAATTTTTGCTCTGAGGCTGAATGAAGAAGTCTGTCAAACTTTTACCTGGTTGTAAGCTGAGAAATTTGTGTCATGCTGCAGCTAAGAAGGTTACCAGCTATTGATGACTGTCTTTTCCTGGTTTTCAGCATCATGTAATGCTGCACACATCGGCAGTGGAAGCAAGGGTTATTTGAGGAGGCCATCATCGGTGCAGGACAATGAGGCAGAATCCTCTTCAGAAGAGCACAACCAGTCTCATGGTCACCAGACACCTGTTCCAGGGAGTTTGTCTGGCTTCTTGGGTGGCAAGCGGGATGGAAGTGTGAGCTCCCAGGATTCCAGAACTGAGAGTGCCAGCCTGTCTCAGAGCCAGACAGCTGGCTTCTTTGGCAAACATGCAAGTGTTAGAGTCCAGCAGGATCCTCAGCATTACAGCGATTCCCAGTCTGGGCTTTCTAAAATGAACGAGAAGAGAAGATCTTTGTCAGACAGTACACGAGCAAAAAATAAAAGGCCTGGGGTAGTGGAGCCTGTGGAATATTCTGACCGAGGGGATTCTGACATGGATGAAGCAACTTATTCCAGCAGTCAGGAGCAACAACCAGCTAAAAAGGCATAGTGTATTTCATATGAATATTTCCATATGAATATAATATTTCCATATGAATATAATTCATATTTTCATATGAATATAATAGTGGTAGTGAAATACCTTATTGTGGGTGTGAATAAGGGGAAAAGATGTGGGGGAAGGACAACGTAGCTTGATAGTTATCCTTCTAATGGGAAATGCTGATAGATAATTTCTAATAGTTTGGTGATTTTGTTAAAAAGAATTTGTTCAAAAAACCACTTGAAATAGCTTCCCAGCTTTCCAGTGTCAGGAGGTGGCCGTGTCTTACCGGAGGCAGATAATACCTTGGGATGAATGTATAGTGCACTTGTTGATTCTGTAGAAAACCTCCTTTCAATACTGTGTATTTGTCCAATATGTTCATAGTCTAGTGACCACCCTTAGAGGTAAGTTTATTCACCTGACATGTTTTTAAACTAAGTTTTTCCTAGATTAAAGTAGTAGTGATGCACCTGGAATGGGTAGCAACAGAATTCATTGTCTTTTGGGATTGATCTAATCTAGGGAAAAATGCTTTTGTGTAGTGAAGTTCAGCAGTAAACCATGCTCTCTGAACAGAGACAGCTTGCTGTTTCACCTTTCCAAAAGAACACAATGGCAAGTACTACAAATTATTTCCTAACTTGCAGTGATTCCTTTTTTCAGCTGCTGGAGGTTATTCAGTCAAGTTGTGGCAGCACTTGCAAATTAATCCAACACTTTTAAGCTTCTGCTGTAATACTGAAGAGCTGCAGTTTTTCTGTTCTGTGACCAACTTACTTTTGACAATAAAGACTCAGCTGCTGGAGGCCAAGCACATTTCTGTGCTAAACCTGTTCAATGGCAGCAATGGAAGAGTTAAAGCAATGAGCCTTATGAGCCTTACTAAATGGTACTTTGCCATGTGGACTCCTTTTGGCTGCATCTGACTTGAAAACATACCCTTTAGGGTCTTAACTATATTTCTGTTCTAATAGCAAATCATTCTCTCTTTTTGTTTTGTTTGTGTTTTTGTTTGGTTTGGTTTGGGTTTTTTTGTTGTTGTTTTGTTGTTTTTTTTAATAAAGGAATCTTCTTCAGCGACTACAGCAAACAAAATGAATTCTAAAAAGGTTACTGCAGCAGTTCTTAAACCTGGAGATATCTTTGAGGTTGAACTAGCCAAAAAAGATAACGGCTTGGGAATAAGTGTCACGGTACTGTTTGACAAGGTTTTTAGATGTTTTCTCTTTTTCTCTACTCCCAG
>JBCJKH010025213.1:35481-57076 GCA_039877255.1 Loriculus beryllinus | reverse complement strand
CTTGATTTTCAAAGCAAAGCTCCCAAAACCGTACTTTCTGGGTTAGGGCTGTGGTTACTACGGACACGTAGGAACGTATACACATACATACATATACATTCTTGGAACTGAATCACAAATTATATCACTGTAATCTTATCCTGCTTTGATCATTCATAGTTTTCAACAGAGAATATGTTACATCAATTGTGATTTGTAAATGGCACTGATAACTTTAAGGCTTTTAAGCTTAGCAATATGAAATATTTTTTACAAATCTAAGCAGAAATTTAGACTGTTACCCTGTGTTTCTCTTTGGTGTTTGTTCCAATACTTAATTTAACTTTCCTTGAACTGTTTACTTATTATCAGGTTTTGAAAAAGAGGAATTAATGCAACATATGCAGTTCCTATGGACTTCATGAAATGAACTTCTGTATTACCTGTTTCAGCTCTGAAATCAACCAGAAAAGGACAAGCTGAGACCTGTTAAAATGTGTATTTCCAGTGGCAAAATATATCATTTGATTATTAGATTCTTTTTCTCTATGTAATGTAGAAAATTATATTGAAGTAATAGATTTCTAGATGGTATATTTTCAAAAATGATGGAAATATTCTTTCCCCATGGCCATATAAATGAAAAGTATGAAATCTAAGGTGTGAGCCTCCATCACTGTAGAGTGAGCTATGTCAAAATACATTGCATTGCCAGTAGGTTAAGAATGTGCACTTACGGAGCATTTACTAGGGCTCATGGTGACTTCAGAGTTAGTGTAAAAGACCAAAGAGTTACCTTAGTGCATATTTTGGTGTATATCAACGGTTATATAGGGTGTGTATCTTCAATAGGCCACTCTGGAAAATTCATAATGAATTATTTTTCTGTAGGATACTCGTGTCAGTGGCTGGCTTGCTCATGTTTAGAAATTTTGCCTCCGTTCACCCGTGCTGGCTCCTGGCTGAAGAGCTCTCATCCTTGTTCTGGCCTCATGAGGTCAATATTCATCCCAGCAGTATCAGCAGGAACAAATGTAGTCCATAATCTTGAACTCCAGTGCTATGCACTGAGACACCAGGATTGTTCTACTTTTCTGTTCTTTTTTGAAGCACAGTATTCCTGTTTTTCATTCCTTAGGTACCACTGCAGCATTTCTTATTATGCTAGTAATACATGGAAGAAGATAATGAAGCAAACATTGTCTTGTACAGCCCTTTTCATCCTTTCAAAATCTAAAGCTGTTAGTGTCAGTTAGCAGCTTTTTTCAAAGACGTGCAGTAGGTTTATGTCATATTTGAAATAAAATAAAATGCTTAAACACTGATGTACTTTCTACAGTCCTCTTTGTGGGTGAAGCAATGCTTGACAATAAAAGACTTTGCAGACTGCATTTTAAGACTCCAGTTATCTTAAATGCCATCAACGCTGGTCAAAGTCCTCTGTAAATGTCTGGTTGGTTGGGCTGTGGGCTCTTGCTGACCACACAGTCTTCGTGCTGTCATTGCTTTGCTCATATGCCTTGACAGTGCTTATAACTCTAACGGGTCTTAAATTCTGATCTAATTCCGTTCCTTGTCCGTTATTTTACTGCTTGCTTTTCATTTTCTACATCCTCCTACATGCAGGCTCTAAAATAGTACTGTTACCCTGATAATACTAAGTCAGATAAAACTGGTTTGTGATTCTTCCTCTGGTCTTTCTCAGGTTGGACCAGTTGTATTCTGTAAACAAGAGTGAGATGGTCTTTTCAATCTGATAGGCTCTAATTTGTCATTAGAGTCAGTATGGACAAATATTTACAAAAATAGCTACATAATTACAGTTGTGCATTTTCAGGAGGAACACTTGAGCAACTGATATTACTTTTGGGTAACTATTCTTTTCTTCTTGCTTTTTTGTAATTTTTTCCCTATATTGTAGTATTATTCCTTTGCTCTTCTCTGTGTAATTTCTTTGTTTCCTTATAGTACACAGGGATACAAATATTTTTAGTATTCTTTACATAATTTTTAAGCTTGCACCATGATGCTTACATGTGTCAAACCATTCTTAAGGATCATCTCAAGTATAATGTTAATAATCTCCTTATAACTTCAGTATTGCTCCAGTGTAATTTTGTTGGGGTTTTTTTTTCAGATTCTTTTCACTTATAATTCTTTAGTTCTCTTCATTATTGTTTCCTTGATGTTGTCAAATTTACATGTCTCCTCTACTTTGATTTGTATAGTATTATTAATTATACTCTGCATTCAGAAGCCAATTGCTTTAATGAGCTTAACATAAATGAGATTTGGTTTTGGGGTATCAAACAATTCCCTTCTGGTTTAATATTAATATCTAGTATTTACTTTCTCATACTTGTAATAATGAAGATTTATCCTAAAAAAGAAGCAGCACTGAACAATACAAAGCTAAGGGAAATGGGACAAAGCTGACCTTAAGCCATGTTTGCATCTATATTCTAACACATTGCTGGGATCAGAGTGGTCTCTGGCCAGAATCAGAACCACATCGGGGCTGTTGTAAGTGAGTGCAGAAGTTGTAAGATGTGGAAATGGCATAGTGCAGGTGCTGCAACCGATTTTCCCTTCCAGAGTTTTGCCAAAGTGTTTTGAAGTATTCCAGCAGCAGCAACAGTAAATCACATTGCTAATTCCTCTGTTGTGGGAATTCTTTTAATATCCCTTTATGCTGTCACAGCAGCAATCAGAACCTGCACTGGCAGAGTTTTCTGTGTGCTTTTTATTGAGGGTGGCTTTTGCCTTTCCTGTTCATAGTAATAGTACAGTAAACACATAATAGGTTTAGTCTTAGGAATGTGTTTGAAGAGAAGGAAAATCACCTGGCTGAGTAATTTCTGGTTCTTCAGCTGATAAAACTCTGGAAGAAATTTCTTTATTGAAATATCCGTGCTTTGTAAAGGGTTGTCCACAAACGGAGCCGAAGAGAGAATAAATCTTCTGTGAGGTCTTTGTGTTAGCAGAGGTATAGCCAGTAGACTTGACCAAAAAGACACATTTTATGGTAGTCCAGGATCTGTCACTTTTGTTGAAAAGGACTCAGAGTACAGGTTGTATATGTCATGGGAACTTGTTCGCATCTTTCTTCACTCAGTGGTAATCTACAGTTCAGTATTTTATGAGATTCTGAGCTACTGCAGGATTATTAGGTTTGAGCTACAACTGGTGGTGGTGGTTTTCGGATCAGGCCCTGTAGAGGTGAAGTATGGACGTGTTTTGGTATGATTTAATGTTTATTTAAATATATATTTTTTTAATCCACATTTTATAAATATAATGCATGGAAAATCGCATAGTATGTGTAGGGAGTTATAATGTAGTAAGGTGAAAACTACAGGAGACAACAATTTATTATTTGTATTTGTTTCTGGAAAGCTTCCATTTGTTAAATTTCACTGGTTTTGTAAAGGCCTTCTTTAATTATTAGCTGAAAGTCAGGTATTTATGTAATTACCATAATTATATCTACACATCTAGTGTACTTACAATTATTTCATTAAAAATTGTAATTATTATACAATTATAGGGGATAATGACGTCCTTGTAACATGTTGCAGAAGCCCTAATTAAATGGTGGCATAAATGAATTGGAAGTGATTTTGAAGTTTTGAATATTGTTTTATCAGAAATATCAGAAGTGATTCATCCACATTATAAACTGGCAGTAAAACCCCTCCAAAGTTATTTTGAGAAAAGACTTCACAGAGCTCATGGAAAAGGATTTGCCTCTCTTGCCTTTCTGTTTTTATTTTCAGTTCTCTGTATTCTTACATTTAAAAACTGTCTGTATATTTTTAATGGAAAGGTGCATTGTGTGCGAAGAAGATTGCACAGCTTGCTGAAGCTTTCAAGAAGACTCAGCCCAGAGCAAATAGGCTCTATGTGCAAGTGGAGACTGTACTTACACCTCCTTCTATACACAGGGAAAAACCTATCCAACAGTTGGTTCAAGCTGATGAAAAGGCTTCACTATATACAGGGAGGTTTTCATTACATGCTGAGTTTTGAGGATCTGCTTATATATTGGAATGTCAAAGTTGTGTAACTCCAGGTGTTGGGGAAAGAGAAAAATTACTCTTGGAGCACAGATGCATGTGATGCTCCAGCACAGGACATGGACTAAGCAGCGGGGATACAGAAGAACCCTACGGAGTGTCTCCCTTTCTCTCCTTTCAGGTGGGTGGGCAATGATGAGCAGGAGTAGCATATGACAGAATCTACCAAAACCTCAGGATCACAGATTTTTCCTTGTCTTAGTGTCAACCTTCTGCAGTATATAGATGATCTCTCTTCCTTCAGTTAATTTTAAAAGTCTTTGAAAGGGGCAGTAAAGCATGTATAATTTTTAGGTTTATTTTATCATTCTGTTCTTTTACATCTAATGTAGTGTGTTCTTAAGTGAAGGGTGCATAACAGCGTAGCTATGTCATGACTGGCAACTATACAGGCACCTTTACCATGGCTTTGCTTCTAAAGAAAGCAACCGACTGTTGGGCTGAGGCTCTGGAGCTATCAGCAAACCAGCTGAAGGGGCCTCCAATCTTTCTTGCACCCGGCTGCTTACCTCCCACCTGCCAGCTGGGGCTCCTCCTCCAGTCTTTTCTCACAGTTTTGTTAGGGGAATGACTCATGCACATTTTTCCCAGTTACTTCAGATGCATTCAGGCAGGTTGGCAAACTTTTTCAATTCACTTAATACATGTCAGCTCATTTTTGCTCAAGCGTGATTAAGGAAGGTTTGCAGGGTCTACTCTAATGCAGAATTTTAATGTCCCACAAAAGAATATAAACAAAGCTCCAAGAGGCAGGAGATCCTGGAGATAGCAATAATATCTTACCATGCCCCAGGCTGAAGAAAGACCATCCATCTGTGGCCTGGAGAGGAGCTCCCCGTTTGTAACATCTTGTGTCTAGGTGCTTTGCTAAGGCAGGCAACACAAGAACCGATTCTGTCATGTGGATATGGTGCTTTGCTAAGGACTTGCTGCACTTTAACCAGAAGGTGAGCACCACCATTGTTGTCAAGCTTCCTTCCAGTGCCCTGGCAGGGAGATTTTAGAGTCTGCCAACCCTACTCTGCTTTTCAGTCTTTAATATAGTAATATTAACATTGTGAACAGGCAAACAGAACATACCAATCACCAGCTGGATCTAGCTGAACCAGTGAGAGTTTATGGTCTCTGAGAATCCTCATTCCCAAAGCAATAGTTTAAGCAAGGTGGACCCAGAGGTAAGGCAATGTGAAACATGCATTTTTCTGGTCATAGGTGTATATTTATACAGTCCTAAACAGATTTGAAGGGTCAAAGGAAAGCAATTACAATTTATCTTACTTGATTGCAAAATTGATATTAATTCATATGTTTTCATATTTATTTAAAGTGACAAAAAGAAATTGCACTTTTTTTAATGTCTGAATTCAGCTGCTGAAGGCCAGATCTAAGCCACTCGTGAGCCTAACAGCAGGTTTTTCAGAAGACTTACCTACTCCAAGACTGCTTTTGTTAATGACAGTGCCCCATGATCTATATATAGCACTTTGGATCCATGGAATATTGCTCTATATGTCTGCCATAGAGGCAAGATTTTTTTGGAAAATTTCACAAGAAATCATCAGGCTGTAAACCCAGATTTCAAAATCTTAGTCTCTTCCATGTTTTTCTAAGCTCAGATGAAGTACGTCTCCATACGAATCAATTACCAGCTGTGCTATGTGCAACATCAAAGTGAAGTAAGTTGTTTTTTTTTTTCTACACTTTTTAATCACTAACAGAGCTGTTAATGATAAATGGATTACTTTTGCTAGAAACAATAACTTTTGAAACAAAAAGTAATTGCTATACTTAAGTGCTGAAGCACCTGCAGTTTCTTTTATATGAAGTCTCTGTAAATGAAGTCTCACCTAAAGAAAGAAACAAAAGATGCATCAATTATCTTTTCTTTAAAGTGCAATGAAACCCTTGATTAACTGGGGATTCTTGCAGTGTTGCCGTTCAAGTATTGGAGGTATTACCTGGCCAAAAGCACATTATGATACCAGATCATGGAAAATGGGTGCTGGAGTTATAGAGACAAGGGTGACTGCTGAGGAGGTCACAAGTAAAAATCCTCACAATCCTGAATCTGGGCCCGTTAGCAGAAATCCCTCATACCCCCTTCTGTATGCATTATATTCTATGTCGTTCACATGTGACAGAGAACATTGCCCCTTGAACTGTGAAACAGTCATGTGTTTTTGACAGGCTGATTCTCTTTCTTTTCCTGACATCTTTGAAAGATGTCTGCTGGAATGCAGTTAGGCACAAGAGGGACATTTGTTTGCAGAGGTGAAACTGGGAGACAGAAGATGACCTGAAAGAAGCAAGGAAGGGGATTTGACAGCAAAGAAGGCTCCTGACACACACGTTGAAGCAGGTGTAGACTGCCAGCCTGTGTGCAAACCAAGCACAGAAGTAGGATTAAAGGGCTATTTCTCTTTAGGCAAAATAAGACCAAGAAGGCGGCAGTGCACAATTCTACACTGCAGTTCTTATAGTGGCAGAAATTGTTTTTCTCTTCAGAGTTTGTTAATATATATTGGTTTCTGTTTTTCTGCCCAAAGTTTCAACATACTCAAACTGCAAGCTAGTTTGGTTGAGTATCAGTGCAAAGAGGAGGCAGCAGTCAAATGAGAGGAAGAAACAAATTACAAGAATTGCTCTGTATCCCTTCCCTGCTCGATATTTGCATTGTTCAAGTGGTCTGGCTGTTACCCCTCTATGTCCAGCACCTGAGTGTGTTAGAGGACATGTCACAAAATAGTTTCGAGCTCAGGCAGAGCAAAAGCTAGCCTTAATGCTGCTCGATTAAAAATAGATACATTCAGCAGTAAGTCATATTTTGGCGTGTTGTTTGAATTATGAATATTCTTCTAAATGTTGTCACTTCCTTAAAGAAATAGACTGGTTTCTTTTGATTTTTAAGTGACTTTGGATTGAAATTCTGTGTGAGTGATTATCTGGCTCTGTGAATGCTGTTGTTATATTAGCAATTTTGTGTTAACCACTTCACTGCTGAAATCTCTTAAGTGCAGCATGACATTGTACCAGCGCTCAGGAAATAGAAAGGTTAAGAAGCCATTGAAACATATTCAGGAAATGTCATAATTTTCAGGCTGATGAAGTGTTAGTCTGGAAGCGAACAAAGAAACGATAATAATTACATTTATGTTATGCTTGTGAAGAAGACAGTTTGAAGGAGACCAGGCCATGGAGAGTAGCTCATTTTTGGTTCTGCCCCCATTAGTTATGTCACATTTCTGCTTTACTTCTGTTACCCTTTGGTTCTGTCTAAATGTAGCCTGGTTGCAGAGGGATGATTTGACACGAAGCCAACTCTCTCTCTTTCCAGTCATTCTGGACCTTCGTAGCCTTTTTCCATTCTCTCCCTCCTCCCCTGGCTAAGCAGCATCTGGCCCTTTGCCTCTGGTGAACTTGTATGACTCTATTTCAAGTATAGATTTAGTTATTAAATCTGGAGATAAAGTATGGATCTGTTCCACTAATCAGATACTACACTGATTAGAGCCATAGAAGTACTTGGGAAGATCAATTAGATTAGATTATCAAATCATTATAAGCAAACTCTTAAAGACAAAGCAATAGGAAGTAATCTTGTGTCACTGTATTTCTTTAGAAAATATTTTACTCCCTTATTGTTTGTTTGCCTCTGTTTCATTTAAATGTGTTAAGACTGCAGTGCCACCAAGCCTCTTGCTCAGAACTGGGCTGCAGGACAGAATAAACCAATTTCTACTGTAAAGTGCTCTCTGTGATGCTGGTCATAGGCTAAACCACATTATTGCTTGTACTCTAGGTGAGAAAATACATACATGTGGAAATCTTACTTCAGAAAGCAATTTGGCTTTTTCTCGAGGGAGCTCATCTCAGATCTCTGGGGTTAGGCAGGAAACCTTCTGCTCTCTTTCCAGCCTTTTATTATCTCTCTTACCTCATTCTGTATTTATTATTTTGACTGTTGAATCTTATTTTGACTGCTTTTACTGCGTAAACCCAGTGTTACGAACCAACACTAGGTAATTCAGATACAGGTTTCTGATTTATTCTGTGGTAGTTTGTTTTCAGGACTTTGGTGTAAATGGGTTTCCAGTGTATAATAGCCATTTGGGTAAATCCCAGTTCTTGAAGCTGTGTTTTCTACAGTCTGCAGAGTTGTTTTCTTAACATATATATCTATCGATCTACAAGCTTTTCTTCCTTTATCTATATGTATTAGTAAGTACTCCATCTAATGCTAATATACTGTTTTCATGAGAGAATTGGCAGAATAGCATACATCAAAGGCAACAATTAGTGTATTTTCATTTGACTTGTTCAGCCTATTAGGTTGTTAAATTTCGCATAGAAAATCATTAGCATGTGTAATTTGGGGAGGAAGCTCTTGGAAGAGGAGTTGTGGACATAAATCAGTCAGTGAGATGGCTCTCATACAATATTCCAAGAGCAGCTACAGCTCTGAAAGATTGTGAAGTATTTTCCCATATTGATTGTAAATGCAAAGAGGTGAAAAAAATCAGCAGATTATCACCAGCTCAGGAGTTAACGAAGAAGCTTCTGCAGGTTTTGCCAAGTATTAAAATCTAGAGCAAGACTGTATCACATTCTTTTCTTACAGAATACTGGCATAGAAGTTTTGCAGTTGCAGTATACCTGCTCTTTTTTCAGTGAAAGTGCAGGACATCTGGATCAGGCTTGACATAACATATCTCCTGTTTGCTTTGGGATTTCTTTTCCTTCCCTAAAACTAGTTCAAGAACTGTTGCATCGCAGGTGGTGCTGCAACTGTTAATGAATATTGCTTACTATTTCAATAGTAGCTGAGTTTGAAAAAGTGACAGAAAAAACTGCCAAGTGCCTTTACCCCATCTTTATTGCAGCATGTGACCTGGCATTCTGGTAGTGTAGAAAGAGTTATCTGGTAATTAACAAATTCAGAAAGGTTTGGATTTTGACCAATTAAAGTCAAAGAGGAAAGGTCAGAAATCAACACCAAAATAGAACAAATATTAACTGAATATTCCATCATACAGCAGCTAATCAGGGCTTTTGTGTGCCCTGCTGTGCCAATATCTATTCAAAAGCTAGTCATTATGTCTCTGTTCTAAAAGAGAACTAATTTTGAAGACTTGACTGCACTAAAATCAAGTAATTTACTCCCCTTTTTTGCTGTGTTTTTATGATGTTTCGCCTGATTAAACATTCAGTGCTAGACATAGTGGCTTCTGGTTTTGTCCCTGCACTTTCCAGGTTCAAATTTCTTTGCGTGCAGTTACTATTCTTTGGTGCCAAAGTACTTGATTGCCTTCATAAACTAGGAAATTTAGCGTCAAAACTGACATAAGCGTCAGGATTACATTATTGATTATTTAGCAGAAAAAATCCATAAAGTCCTTTCAGTTGTGCTCCAATGGAAAGCACCTGTAACCATTTGCACTCAGTGGGTAAATTGGTAGCCACATAAAAGTCAATCATAAAATTCAAATCAAGTTTTACAAGACCAAGCACGAATTTCCGTCTCAACAACATGAACAGACATAAGGTTGGAGGCAGATAGAGGGGATTTGAATGTTTGGTAGATTTTGAAAATTATGCCTGGTATACATAAGTATCTTTTCCCTTTCTTTGTTCCCTTTTTCTCCATTCTTACTGTCTTAATATATTTTGTATCACAGCCTCTCCTACAATAAAAAATCTCTTTTATCATTTTCTGTACATTTTTTTTTTGTTTCCTGCTCTCTTAGTCTTATTGTGTCTGATTTGTCTTTATTTCATGTTTCCACCTCATCCCCCCCCCTTTTTTTTTTTTCATTTTAGAACCATTTGCTACGTCTTTAAGGCTGCAGGATCATGAACTATACGTTTACCACTGTATGCTTTAATTATTTGCTTTCCATTGAAGATGGAGCAACTAGGACAAAAGAGAAGAGTTCTGCAAAGTCACACACAGAGAGGGTAAAGAAACTGCATATCATTGTGGAGCTGAAATTAAAACATGCTATTCTTTTTATTGCATGTTTATTTTTTTGGTCCAGGCTGTTTATGATGCTTCTGGGCTGCTTTTATGGTTCATGTAGCTGAAGCAATGTTTCTTGTCTTTAATTCCTGCACAACTTAATCCTGATCTTTCCTAAGTGCAAGTATTTGTCAGTCAGTTACCCCCCATAGGGGTGAGAATCACATTTTATCTTAGCCCATGAAATATTTTCTGCTTCCCACTGGTCTTGCTGCCTTACAGCCTCCAAATAGGGAAAAAGAAAAGGTTGCTGCAGCTTTTATTAATTATTTACGTGCTGTTATCAAACATTCCTAGAGTGCTATAAATTCACAGGCTTTAGTACAAACTTGGAGAAAACAACTTCCCTACTCTAGAGAATTTACAGTGAAGAAAAGACAACAGAGGTGAAGATATAAAGCCAGTGGATGTAATAAAGTAGTGCAGAATACAGGAGTTTTGATAAGAAGGGATTGCCATAATACATGGTGTGAAGGAGAAGGAGAGCAAGAATGCTTGGATGCATGCACAGAGTGCTCGAAGAGGAGAAAGAGGCAGCAATAAAAGCCAGTAACAAATAACATAGAGGGATTACAAGGAAAGCAAAAGGATTGACCTGATTTGTGTGTTTACTACTCAGCATCTTAGTGGTGCTCTTTCGGCTCCTGAATATAATCATTTAACTCAATGGATGGCAGAGGCAAATGCATGTTTCGGATGGAAGATTGAGTAGGTCTGTCTCTCCACCATGGCTAGTTCATGTGTGAGCCAGTTAGTGACTGTTTCCAAAAGTCATGCGAAACTATGGAAATGGCCCTTTCAGAAGAATTAATGATGCATTCAGCCCCTAGCAAAGGGCTTTCTTTGGGCCAGTGGGAGTACCTGCTGTATTTCTGTCCCTTCCAGAGGCAGCAGTCTGATGTCAAAGTGCTGCATTAGATGCCCACTGAGGCTGTGTTTGGAACTCAATCCCTATCCTTGTGTAGAATTATGACAATTTTCTCCTTTTTTTCATAAGAAGATTTTATTTTCAGATGCATGAAAGGATGAGCACAAAGAGTAAAAGTGTATCTAAACAATACATGGTAACCAGAAATGAATAGACTAGATTTAACTTAGAGAAATCCACAGGTGCTGACATTATTTGCCAGCAACTTTGTTATGGTATGACACATTGTGTGGTATTATAGAATCATAAAATGGATCACAGAATGGTTTGGGTTGGAAGCAACCATAAAGCTTATCTAGTTCCAATGACCCTGCTATGGGCAGAGACACCTTCCACTAGATCAGGTTGCTCAAAGCCCCATCCAACCTGGCTTTGAACTGCCAGGGATGGGGCAGCCACAGCTTCTCTGGGCAGCCTGTGCCAGTGCCTCACTACCCTCACAGGGAAGAGCTTCCTTATATCTAATCTGAATCTTCCCTCTTTCAGTTTAAAGCCGTTCCTTATTGTACTGTCCCTACATGTTCTTCTAAAAAGTCCCCCTCCACATTTCTTGCAGACCCCTTTGGGGCATCAGGAGGCATCATTGTAGTCACTGTATGAATTCTGAGCAAGACAAATATTGATATGGTCATGTACTTTCACCCTGAGCTAACAAGACATTGCTTTTGGCTGCCTTTACTGTCAGTTGCATTTATTTGCATATTTACTGTAACTTTCTTTTCACTAACTTTAAGATGTTCTAAGGTACAGTCATGGAGTATATGCATTTAAGCCTGTGGACAAAATGATCAGGCAAAAGCTATCCACAGAAATGAATGCATAATCAACAACCTTGTACTTGCCTGTTATAACAAAATAGCATTAAAGAACAGAACATTTGACTGGAATGTAAGTTGCAGTTACTTCCCTGCCTGTGCAGCAATCCTCTTGAGGCTGTCATCTGTGGCAACATGAGTGATTGCTAATTGCTTTTATGAAAGCAGCAGCTTTGATTGTATTTTTAGTGTGTCACCTGGACAGCTTTATATTTGCATGTATTTAAAAAGGCATTCATGCAATGCTGAAAAAATTAGGAAACAATCATATGAAATAGATTCATGTTTGAATTGTAGCATTATACACACTGAAGCCACAGAACAAACTGCATTGAACCTATCATGCTTTCAGTTCAGAAAAGTAGGAAAAATGCAGTGTTTTGCTAACTGTGACCACTACCCACACCTCCTTTTGATCTGGGTTTGCACCTGGTGTCGATGAAATGCTGTTCCACAGAACAAGCAGTTATGATTTGTTAGCTGCTTTCAAAGCAAGACTTCACAGATCCAGCAGCACGCCCAAGATGCTGACTGTTCAAGCAGATGTTAAGTGCTTAGTGGTTTTATAGAAAGAGCTGATGTCCCTGATAGCTGACTTTATGTAAGTAGACAGGGACTTAACAACACATCTGGGTTCACCTTGAGCTTTGCAAAACTTCAGATTTGGATCCAGACTGTCTGGCTTGAGCCAATGACTCCTTCAAAGAAGAGATAATTAAAATTACTTTTATGTCTTTCTTGGAGTCATTGTGTCATTTGTTCCGCCAGCAGATGTGACAAAATTATTGCCCTTATTTTAAGATCTCTATGTTATCTTAATGGCCCAGAAATTTTTTAAAGGAGGTTTAGATTGTGTGTAATACAGTGACAACTGCATTAATGCCAGTGTTTCTGTGAGCCTGGCTTTTCAATATCCATACTAATTTTATGGTCTGGGGTAGGAAGGGTTGAACTGCTTTATTGGTTTGCTCTCTTTAGTGAACCAGAGTGATTCTTCACAGTAATAAAGCAGAGACCTGAATTAGCAAAAGCCTGATTCATAATTGACCTTATCTTGCTGCCAGTCTGATGTAATCCAGATTCTGATGCGATTTTGCCCTCCTTTCTTGTGAATAGTAAAAGAATGCTCACACTTACTGGTTAAAATACTAATTTTCTTAAAAAACCAAACACAAACCCAAAACCAAACAAAAAGGTAAAAAAAAAGAATACTTTTCAGGCATTTTCAGCTTTAGGAGTAAGTTTTTTTGGTTTCCACAATTAAAATAACTTGCAATTTGTACATTGAACATATGGCTGATATGACTCTACATTCTTGGTTATATCTGTGTCTTTGGACATATGGTGGTGCCTATAGTGTTAAAATTCTGCTCCAAGTGCAGCATAGCAGCTAAAAACTCTGGTACCCAACAGTTTCAGGAAGCAGATGTAGATTTTCCTTTTTTCTCCAGTTTTATTTAAAAAGCAGTAAGAAAGTGTGTTGTACATTTTTAACAAAATGGTATTCAGATTAATAATTATAAGACAGACATGTAGTAACCTACTGATTACTTTGTGCTTGGGAGTTACTCTTGTAGTAGCTGAGATCATTGCTAAAATGGTGATACTGCAAATATGTGCTGCTTATTAAAGAATCATTGCTAGAGGAAATTAAGACAATTTTTTAGGGTTGGTAGATCAAAGCAATATAAAAATAAAAGCAAGAGTGTATTTTATGGATTTTCAATGATATTAATATTTATTAAACTACAGTTCTTTAGATTTCTGTGTCTCAGATACTCTGTCATGCAATAACACAGGGTTCTCTGAGACAAAAATTGACCTGGACCCAACTGAAATCAAAGCGAACCAATTTCTTCATTTTCCTTCCTCATACTGACAGAAATCTGTAAATTAGAAAAGTCAGAAAAAGATACTAATTAGATTTGAAAAGTCATTGCTACTTTATACATCATGGATAGTTTTAGGAATAAAGATGTGCAAAGTTCTTACAAAAAAATTAGAGATAAACCCAATTTAATCTTGTATTACTATAAAAATTTCATAGCAGTGCAACACTGAGGATTACAATCCAGCTTTCAGAAGTGCTTCTGCCATGTTGTATCAGACGTCTTGTCCTCATTCTCTGTACTGCTCTGTACCACAGTTTATGGTACACTGAGTTTTTCAGGGAAAGCAAAAATGCCCTCTGCTGTGTAACAATCGCTCGGAAGGAGAAGGCAGGATTTCCCCACCAGCTGTAGTGGTGTTTTACCACTGATGGGGCAAGCAGGTCTTGTATATAAACATGGATACATTCTCTATTGATTTATTTAGATGTGTATGTTAGTATGCGTGTATCTCGTACTGTTTTTATTATGGTAATTTGAGTTATGTTGGCTGCAGTGCCTAATATAGATATTAAAAAGTATATAATTTGGGGAAAAGTGAGAAAATGGATAATGATTTTCTTCTTGTGTGTAAAAACCATTGAAAGGTTGGAAATTTGATCTTCTTAAATTTATTTTTGCTTATCTTGAGCAGAGGGGAGTATTTGATTTAGTTAATGCCAGAGCTCTTAAGGGTCTTTTTAGGGGCCAGGAAAAAAATACCTCTGTTATCTACGTTGGGGTCCTATCTTTAAGTAAGAGAATAGGACTTCAGTTGTTTAAAGTATTTTTTGTTCTTAGTATTCTCTCTTTCAGAAGTTAAATTCAACTCTTTGTCTGACTCCTGAATTGATAAAATTTCTCATTTTCCTGGCTCCTGTAGGCTTTTCCTGTCCCACATTTCTAATGTGAAAAACAACAACAGGAGCTTGTGTGTTTTGAAATTGAATCAAAACCCAAAGCAGACTTTTTTTCATGTATAACAGGGGGGAAAAAAAGGGCATACCTATTTGTTTCTTCTGTTCCCTGTGCAGGTAATCTTTAAACTGACTCTACCTCTTCATATTTTCTACCTCTTCATATTTCTTCTTAGAATGAAGATTTCAGTCATAAATCCCAACGAATACTAGGGCAGAAACACTGGGGAAAAAAAAAACAAACCCCAAACAAAAAGCAAACAAACAACATTTAAAGTGGAAAATCTGACAGAAGCCGAAGTGTGGGAAGCAGCAAATTGTAATGTAAAGTTAAAGACTAGAGCAGAAGTCAGCATCCTTCTTTGAACAATAGCCATAAATATTCACACTTCCCCCCAAAATGTAATAATTCATGATACACAACAGCCGTGAGCATACTGTGCTGACACTGTGGAGCTAGTCTGTTTGGTTGGTTGTTTTAATTTTCTTTAAAAAGCAGCGCTTTTAATCCTAGGGTACTTTGTGAAGTAGTTTTAACTGGAGGCAGATTCCCTAACATCATGTGCTGCTCTGGCCGGGCCACGGGTACCAGTTTGTACACTATAGTGTCTGTGTCTTCTGTTTGCTTTCCTCTCATGGCATACAGCTTCTCCCCAGATTTATTACAGGTACAGATGCTACGTATTCCTACAGGTAGAGTTGCATAACCCATTTGCTTGCTTTGTTGTAGTTTTTCTTAATTTAAGCTTGAGCAATTAAAGTAATCTCTGCTGGTGTCAGCTTCAGGCTGAATTCTGTTGGAAAAGCTCAGTGAAGACCTCATAGGTGTTTGCCCAGAGAGAGTAGAAATGCACTGTTTTGTCTTGTGAAGGAAGTTCTTGCAGCTGTTTGATGGAGGACCTGTGTTGACCCTTGCTCCAAAGCTGGCATGGGGTAGATACGAGCATGTAATTATAAAGCTGTAGGCTGTTTCATAAAGCATTTGCAAAAGAAGCCAAATTAGATTAGTTTAACTTAATTCTGGTGTTTCCTAACCTCCCAGTCTTTGACTTGCAACCTTAATGTTATTTCAATACAGTTTCTTGAGATTAACAGCGACAGAGTCCTCATAGGTTCTATAAATCTGATAACCACATGGAGAATCTAGCAGGACACGTATCTGTGAAAGAACAGGAAAATGCGTGTTTATATGGAAATGAGAAAATGTCTCTTTCTGGTGGCTTTCGGAAAAACTCCTGTAAACTATGTGAAAAAGAGGGTAAAACCTTCATCTTTTTGAAATCAAAAGGATTTGCTTGAGAGTTTATGTGATTAGCACACAAAAGATACCTGCTGCAGTGGAGGCAGAAAGACTTTTTTAATAAGTCTTTAAAGTGGCATAGTGAACTATTAAATTGTTTAGATTTCTATAGTAATATTCTGTAGGATCCGATCATGTTTCTCACAGCTGAAAAATCACTTTTTAAGTGCAATTATTTGCATCATGTATGGTCCAAAGATAAAATTCTGTTTCTTTCAAAATGAAATGTGTCCTTTTCATATGTTAATTGTTGCCTGAATTGTACTGCGTGTTCACTTAAATGTTGGGGTGGTATACTGGAGGAGAGGTAGCTAGATTGCATTAACATTGGATTAAGAAAGTCACAATAAGTATTACCTACTTAATCTTTCACAAGCATTAGTCTCATTTAAAGCTTTAAAGTGTCAGATAGGACAGCAGTGCAAGTTCTAATTAGCATCAAAGCTAATGCGTATATTGGTGTTCGTGGAAATAACCAAGCCAAGTAGTATAATACATGTATTGTTTTAATGCTTGTGGGGTTTTATTGTGATATTAATTATAAGTCAGGATGACAAAAGAGTTATGTACATGTTCTTATTAATTAAAGCAAGAAAGTGAAAAATTGATTTTTTCCTCTATTATAAGAATAGAAAGTTGGAAATTACTTGCTGTCCTTACCTTGCCTCCTATGTGAGATTACAGAAGAAGATACCTAAGCTACATTAATTTGCCTCCTTTTCCTCAAATGTTTTGCTTTACCTTTTCAAGGCATTTTGAGCAATTGCAAATCTTAGAATTATAAAAAGCTCTTTTTTTAACAGTTACAGAAATAATAATATAATAGCTTATATTAGCTGAAATTTTCATGCAGCTTTGGCTTCAGAAGGCTTCAGAATGCTTAAAGAAGGCTCAAAGAATAACATGAGGTTTGTGATTTACAAATACGTGAGAGTATTAGTATGTTGCTGCAAGGGTACAGCCAGCACCTTTCCAGGGCCCAGGATGGCCTTTGGGTTTCATCCACCTTTTTGGAATGACACAGAATGGAATCCCCCAGTGGATTTCTAAATGGATCATTACATTTTCTTGAGTCTCTGAACCCCCCTATTATAGGTAGGATATCTTCTCAGTGTGACTGCCTGGGTCCTTGCGTGGACAGGTTTATTGTGGTGAATACTTCTTCCTCACATTGGCCAGAGAAATAGTTGCTCAATAGTTAGACAAGCATTCTCCTTTGGCTGTAAAAGCTCCATCCCTTCCTCCTCTCATTCCCTTTCTTCCCTTCCCCCCAGCAAAACACACTTCCTACAGAAGCAGAACCAGCAGTGCGATCTCAAGTACAGAACAGTACAAGAGAGAAAGGAGGTTAAAAGCCCTTAAAACATATGGCATGCTTTGGCTTAATAGGAAGTAGGTGGCAATCTCCACAGGAATGCAGCATGTTTCTTTGAAGCATTTGTTTCCCAAATACCTTTTTATGATTTTTCCAGCACAGAGATGCAGTAAGTGAATGTAACTAGAATATATGCCACAGTGTAATATGTGCCTTCTGTAAATGCGACAGTGATGAGTTTGACGAAAGAGGAGGTGGCAACTAAAACAAAGACAAAAAGTGCTGTAAGGACTATGTAGAAATTAAATGCAGGCGCCATTTAGGGTATTGCTATAGAGCTTGCTGATACTGTTTACTCCCCTGCTGAGGTAGAAATCTTTCTTTGCTAAAAGCCGTCACAAGAGCGCTGAGGATATCCTTGTGCAACAGTGTATTACAGGACACATATTTGAGAGGAAAACTGTTAAAGCCACCTCTTAGCTTTATTGAATTATTACTGCTCTGAGAAAAAAAAAAAAAAACTTTAGGAAAAACCCAGCTGTTAAATGCAGTGCTTTTGGTGTGAGTGTGTTTACTTCAGCATGACATTTAAAACTTATTTATCCCCAAATCAAGCAGCAAAAGCTGCAGCACTGGGTGGAAGAAGCAGATTAACAGGTCTGGGTTACTCTCCCTGGCTTTGAGGGCACTTTCTCCAGTGGCTGAAGGAGGAGAATGAAGGAAGGCAAGGGGGTGTCCGTAGTAGGGCCTGCCCCCACCAGGCAACTGCAGCAGGGGCCAGTGGGGGCTGAGCTTGCTGGGCTGGCAAAGGATGCAGGAGCACTGAGCATGGGCTAAATTACAGGTTTGAGGTGACTGAGTAGCTTGTTTCCATTTCTTCCCTATCTCCTCCTCTCCCTCCCTCTCCCTCCTCACTCTCTTTCTCTCTCTGAATGAAGTGTGTATAATTGGTGCCGAGGCAGGATCATAGAGCCCTGAGCATCTCATGGCAGTTCATAGAGCCTATGGCAATTTATATTTCTTTTATTATACAAAAAAAAAAGGACTCCCATTTCCCTACACTCTATCCCTACATAGCATCTTTTCCTTGGGGATACAAAGACAGAAAATGGAGGGTGTTCCTATAAAATGTGGGTAGATATTTTAAGCATTGTCTAGAAGCCCTCACAATATTGTGACTGCCATGGCAGGTGAATAATGAGCCACTATACTGGGCTTCCAGCTAAATAGAGCTTTGTCCTGTTTACGCGGCAAAGGCATCCAGAAGAATGCAGAGCAGTTTTCCAGTATACAATGAATCACTCAGTGAGGCCAAACGACACTCTCTGAACACTCGTCCCAGATATTACAGCTGTTAAAGGAAGCTGCTTATGAAACAAGGGTAGGCTCAGTTGCTTCGTGACCTTACAGATCCTGCACTGTAGGAAATAGTTGGAGTAACTCTCTGCAGGAGTAGCATTGCTTTTAAACCCAAAAAGCTCTGCAAATGGAATTACTGGAGTGTTAGAGATTATGTTGGGACCTGACTTAGTAGGATGTACTCTGAAAACAGCGTGGTTGTTATTTGGATAGATTGCACAAACTTCATGACAGAGGGGAGTATTTAATGCAGAAACTTGGAAAAAGAAAGCAAAGGAATACCAGGAAATGGGAGATATGTCTCTCCCCAGCCAGGAAATCTACACTGTTGTAACATACTTGATGAAATGGACTTTTCCTTGCATGCTCAGCTTCTGCTACAGAGGGGACTCTGTGAGTATTAAGGTATATAAGTGGGCATTTGGGAAGGTATGGACGTACAAATAATCTCATTTGGTTTACAATATGGAAGAATTCTATGTGCTGTTGCTGTGAGTGACTTGGTATGGTGAAATGCTGTAATTTAGCTATTATCCCTGCTTTTGCTACTCCCGTGATCAGTCATGTAAGATGTATTTTACATTCTCCTCTATAAGCTCTAGGAATGGTCTGAGCAGCAATAGTCACTCTTATGCACTGGTGCAATGGGAATATATTATTTATGAGTTATACTTGCCTTCAATTTTCATACATTTTTTCCCTTGAAAATTTCATGTGTTTCAAAGGTAAGGAACAGTCATAGGTAAGACCATATTCCAGCTAGATTTGGAAAAAAAATTTAATGTAACACATCCATTGCTGCATCACTTTATTTTATGGATAATAATTTTCTCAGTATTGATAATATACATTATTAAACTTCCCTTTCATTTTAATGAATTTCTGTTTAGAGAGATTATGTCCTAGTGATCCACAGTCCACAGCCTTTTTCATGAAGCAGTGTTTACCTGTAAAGCCATGTGAATATATAATTCCCATGCAGAGACTTTGGGAGAAAAAAGCAAAATTTATGGTATAAGCATATGATCATTTGTTAGGTCTGTGCTAATCACATGTGAGCAGTTTCTGATAATTAGAAATAATTGTGTGTGTCAGTAGCTGTGTGAGGTCTTGCACTTTCTTTCTGCCCTTGGGTTTTAAACATAGTGTACCCAGCAATCATTTCCCTGTCCATGCTTTGGTTATCATCTGTCACGGAACAGTTTAATTTCTTTTTTCCCCCTTTTTACTTAAGATACAAATTTTCCGTGATCCTGAGGTCAGACTGTGATAAATCACATATGCATTCACAAATGAAAAACAAAGTTCAAGATCAGGTTGGACGAAGCCTTGCATGACATAGTTTAGTGTGAGGTGTCCCTGCCTATGGCAGGGGGGTTGGAACTAGATGATCTTAAGGTCCTTTCCAACCTTAAATATTCTATGATTCTAAGATTCTAGTAGCTGGGAAAAATACACATGTATACACAAACTGTTGTATGTTACTTACTCTAACCTGTAAATCCATGTCCATTTAATGGCCTATTGCCAGGTAAAAACTGCATAAGAGTTACTGAGGGAAACAGAATGATGCTTGAGGTGCCTCCTGTCACAGCCTGGAGATGTGGGCTGTTCTGCCTGCCCTGAGCTGCTTTCCAGAGGGACAGAGACCTCCCTGACGTCTGGTGTCCTCTGCCAATCTCTGCAAATGCCCTGGATATTCTGCAGTGTGTGACAAGATGCAAAGTATTCCTGTGTTGGCAGCTGATCTGTTGCAGGATCCCTGTGTTTCTTGAGCTGTGGGGCCCGGCACTGAACCTTTCATTCGTTCTGCCCTCAAAGCAGTGACATCGAGAAAGTAGCATTGTGAAATGGAGAGAAATTTTTCTTCCGTATCTCTGTCCCCTCCTGTGCAGAGAGAAGGCAGGGGGTGGGTAAGAAACCAGGAGGGGACACAGCAGGGACACCTGACCCAAACTGGCCATAGGGATATTCCCTGTGATGTATCAGCTCAGCACTAAAAAACAGCAACTTTGTCTTCCAAAGCAGTCGTTGCTTGGAGAGTGGCTCGACACTGATCTGCTTGTATGAGCATTCGCTGCCTCATTCACAAGGTGAATGCTTGTTTTATCACCTCAGATGGTGAATGGTTTTTTTCCCCCACTTTTCCCCTTCACTTATTAAACTATTTTTATCTTGGCTTATGAGCATTTTTTCCTTCTGCTCCTCCTGTTCTCTCCCCTGTCCTGCTGAGAGGCTGTGTGGGTTCTTAGCTGCTGGCCATGTTCAATCCACAACAACTTTCCATACCTGTGGTTCTCTTTATGCCAATGTATTAGGCAGTGCTGATGACTGCTTAGATATGGTTTAGCCCTTACATGGTTTACAGAGCTCAGCATTTCGTGGTATCTTGATGCTGTGCATCATGTAGCCTCTGGAGAATTTTAGTTCAGGGATGATCAAAAGTAACCCAGTTCACCAGTGGTCCATCTTGTACTATACTGTCCTTGCCCCCATTACAATCTGTAATCAGAAATCACTTTATATTTGATAGGCCAAATCACTTGTTACCTGGCCAGTTGAGGAGATGTTTTATTGATTTGCTGAGCTGACTGGATGTCACTTATGGTTCACATCCAGATGGATTTCAGATACGTTCTGATCCGTGGCTGTTAAAGCAATGGGGATTACCTGCCACAGTTTCTTCAGTCTCCTCTTGTTTACCACTCCCAAGGGTTCTTCACAGTCCATTCACTGCAAATACGTATAGAGGATCATGAATGAGTGCAGAGTCATTTTTTAAGGACTGATCATGAAATCAATAATCCCTCATGAAATGCTGATGAATTGTTATTTATTGCAATCCAAGGCATTTCCAAAAGAGGGTGGTGTGCTGTTATTTTTGCTGTTTACATCAAAGTCTATAACAAAGTCACAAAAAGATCAGATTAGATATAAAGAGGAATTTCTTTACTGTTAGCGTGTGAGGCACTGGAATGGGTTGCCCAGGGAAGTTGTGAGTGCTCCATCCCTGGCAGTGTTC